>CM042143.1:128841498-128861498 GCA_023376005.1 Doryteuthis pealeii | reverse complement strand
CTTTTTTCCTGTATAATTTAATGACACAAAATTCATACTAAAATATTACTTGGTTTTAGGATTGAATTATGTTTTAAATGAATTCCATTAGTTCTAATTACTCGTAATTTGCAATTGAGTCAAAAACTGACCCGTTTCTTACTTCACATTCTGCCTGTCACTTGCCCCTTCTGTATGTATATCTTGATTACCTCCTCGTTATAGATGTTAGTTTTTCTCTGTGTGTGTCGAGAGAGAGAGAGAGAGAGAGATTGGAGGGTGTGAAAGGGAGATTTAACTTCCCATTTTATTTGAATGTTAAGTTCATCATCAGCGAGCCCGAATCAGGTCCATTTCAATTTAAATTAGGTCAAACGTTCCCTTTTTTAAAAATCTTACAAAATGAATTTTATGTTTTCTATTAAATTCTCCGGCCGTATTTAAAAAAATAAATAATTCGCTTTGCAAACTCACTTTTCCTAATCCCGGTTATCTACCCAGAACTCAATGGGTGACCCACGTTTTGTTTAGTACATTATAATCCTAATATGAACATAGTTATAAATTTGCAAAATAATAAGAGGGTGCCTATGACTTCAGAATAAGAAGGATGGTTTTATCATTTGAAATTGTCAAGAAAGCAAACGAAGACCAAAATGATTTATAGTTGGCGTCAGAATTATTCCGATTAAATATTTGTATATTTTCCGAGGAAATATCAATATTTACAAGGACTTACTGAATTCTCAATTGATAGTTTATTTCGTTTATAGTTTTGAATAATTTGTAATTTTAAAATGTTTTCATCTATCATATTCATAGTTGATGTATTGGTTATAAGACTGACACGATACTTACTACGCTACTGATACACACTTAAAGGGCTGATCAGCTCAGTAGGTAGAATATATCCGGTTAGGATCATAAGGTTCCGGGTTCGATACCGATCTCCACTAACTCAGTGCATGAGTAGAATTGTTTGAGTTATCTGATCTGTATGGTAAAACATCTGGGAATTAATGGCGCTACACCTCATCAAAAACAATCTCCCTGATTTCTAATTAGTGAAAAGGGGATAGACTCCTTCATTATTCCACTGATACCGACAATAGGCTACTCTGCAGACTTTTAAAAAAAACTTTATATTTAGAGTTATAGATTTTTTTTCTCTAAAAATGAGTGTATTCTACAATTATTCTCTCCTTCATGAAAATTATGAAATACTATTCCTTTAAGGCAAATGTTTGTTCGTTTCTTTGGGATCTTTTCTTAATGTGACAAATAATACAAACACTTTCTGAAAAATAAATAGTATTAACCTGATTCAATAATTTTTTGAAGTTTCTGAAGAAGACAATATATCAGTGTCATGTATCATAATAACTCCTTCGTTCTGCCACCATGGTGAAGATTGCTTAACCTGACAAGCAGCTCCAAATAAAGATTGTTGTGTAGTGTAGCGGATTGATTTTGAAAGGGATGATAACGTGTCAATTGCAATTGTAAAATACTTATTTTCTATTCTTGTTGTTTTACTTCTCAAAGCTGGAATCTGGTTGTTGGGTCTGATGTTGGGCTGGATGGGTCTTGAACAACTTGGGATTCCTTTTGAGGATATTTTGCCTTGTGCCATTCATAGTCTTTTTTTTCCTTATGTATTCATTTATCATATTCCCAAGTCAAAATGCCTTGGGAAACAGACATGCATTCTTGCGTCTGTCCCCTTACAAAGCTAGGTTCCAACTGACATTTTATTCTCTCCTCTCACTACCCCTCCTCCATACTTGGCCAGGTGACATCGACCAATCAGAAATCGACAACTGGTGTTGTACGGACTCATCAAAAAATCTTTCCACTATTAAATACTTAATTTGTCAGATTCTTGTTTTCTCCACCTTATGTTTACAGATGCGTCAAAGGTGATGGATATGTATAGCACTTTCCATTTGTCTTAATGTTTCTAGCTGAACAATTAAGTGCATTATCAAGAAGGCAACGAGACTCATTGTGTTGAGAATAAGTTAACGACTGATACAAAACGGTAAATTTACGAGACAATGGAAATTATTTTTTTTAGATGTCTTGAATAATCCTCATTTAACGATAAAGGATTATGTCAGTGATGTAAAGACAGCAAAGTTGAATGTATCAACAAATACCGTCACTATATGCCTTCATTGAGTAAGTCATCGAGATTATCGTCCTTGTCTTGAGGCTAAACACCATAAAAGCAGATTGGCTTATGTTAGAAGTCTAGAGCATGGAAGGAAGTATTAGAATTCTATTTTGGGGTCAAATGAGACCAAACTAGAATTATTGGGCCATATGAACTTCCGGTATGAAAATCAAATAAAGCTCACAGACAAAAAATACCCTATTTACAATTAAGTAAGCCGGTAGATGTAATATGCTTTGAGGATGTTTTTCTACTTTTGGACCCAGAAAACTACTGAGATTACAGGGTATCATTAAAAATTATATTAAACCAAATGCACAAAAACTGCCCTTGGGTTGATTGTTTAGTTGGGTCCTACGGCTTGTCAACACTTGTTGGGTTATTTTATACCAAAGTGTTTTTTGTTTTATTTATTTTGTTGGGTACTCATGTTTTGTAACTCTCAATTTTTAACACAATTTTAAACTCATGTGTTTCTATTTAACCCATAGATGTGACCCTAACAGTTACTACCACTCCGGGCAGAGTTAATATAGGAATACTGATGATAAAGTGGTACTGCACAATCCCCAGGGCTCCAGAACTGGAACTTCACCATCAGAATTTAACATCATACCCAGGACACTAAGACCCTTAGCCACCGTCCTCTAGCACATATATGATAACAAGGGTTGGGATTTGCCATAAGGGCAATAGGGTTTAGACAATCGTATAGGTGCTAGGGCTGCCAATGGGGCGTAACTAGATGGTCCGTGACAATGAATAAAAACACGCGGCAGAAATTATTGCAAAATATTTAGATGACAGCCAAATTAAGATGTTATACCGCGCACAAAGTCCTAATCTAAACCCCATTAAAAATGTATGGGCCTATTTGAAGAAAAAAGGAGAAAAAATCCTTCAATTTTTCCCGGGAAGGGTGGAGTAAAACACATGTCATTGTTTGTAATGATCATGTAAAGAAATATCAAAAAAGGATTAAATGAAATAATCGATAATGAACGTCGCAGATTATTGAGGCAATTTTCAATGTTTCTTGGGTTTTCTTTTCGTATTGTTCGTAAACAATACAAAACAAAAACAAAATTTTGTTGTGAGTAAAACTGTAAATTCTTTCAAATCCATGATTCCATTTCCACGGCTTTATTCATAACTATCGGAGGTTTAATTAGCCGCTTTAGCTCAGTCGGTAGAGCACCCGCCTAGGAATCACAAGGTTCCTGGTTCGATACCGGACCCCGCCAACTCAGCATATAAGTAGCACAGATTATTCTGTGCGGTACAGGAGAAGCTGACGGTAGGTGTGGCACTCCACCTCATACACCAAAACAATCTCCCTAGTCTAGCGCTAGCAAAGAGGGGATAGACCGCCTCACTGTCTGTCTGATACCGAAAATAGGCCACCATATTAAAACAAACCCTTGTAAGTTTAACTAAATTCTTTCAAATCCATTATTTTATCATTCGTCAAAATTTTACATGAAATGTCCATGAAAATGCCGCTTAGTTATAATTATTGGAGGATGTGTTGTAATCTTATTACAGACTGTACATAGTGACAATTGAACATCAAAGAAGAAAACGGTAATACAATCATAGATTGAACTTTTATTACAGGAAATATAAAAATAGTGCATCCTAATTTAATTTTGTTTTGAAAGTAAAAGATGAGATTAGGAGATCCCTGATATTCAATGGTAAATTGTACAAACGATTAAAGGAGAGTAACGGAGAGTAAGGATATATTTGCAAATTATGCCTTGAAGAGAAGAATCTGTATCTATTACAATTCTTTGATATTATTAAGTTACTGTCAAAGTGTAGACACCAGAATATAATGTTATTGAGGTTTGCCTCCAGATTCATTTGTTAATTCATTAACAATTGATATAATTTTATTGGTCGACCTTTTGACAGGGGGGGGGAGTTGTTACTATTTTTGGAAAGAGATCAAATGTGCGTCGTCTCCTGAATTATTATCTGTCTAATCTGATGATAGAATACAACACGTGAGGATCAATAACAGGTTTAATCTGTTGTAAATATTATAAAAGTTTAGGGCATATATATATATATATATATATATATATATATATATAAGGACATAAGGAGTCAGAAACTATCTACCTAGGTTTCACCTAAAGGCTCATCAGTATAATTCTAAGCCGTTAGCTTTAACAACTCTTCCGGCGTTTTTTATTTCTTTTGGTCATTCATCACGATACAGACGATTATTTTTCAGACAGTATATATAAAACGTGGTCTGAAGAAGCTCGGTTACCCACAAGTGGAAATGGTCCATAATCAGGATACCCATGGTATTTAAGGCCTTTTTTTATTCACAAATACATTTCTCTGTTTATAAAAAATTGCTCTGTTATAAAAAATAAACATTCAGCTCTCATACGAACCTGAACTCTACAACAAACTACTGTTAGAGATAGGACCAGCCTAGAATCACCTTGTATCACACAGACTTTGAAAGTTAAATATGCTCTGTATTTAATCTGATTTATTGATCATTATACATTGAGCTCTCTTTAGGGATTCATAAAAATCCTTGTATGAATATATATGTTTGTACCTACAGGAGCATACAGTATGGTTATACAGTGAGGTTTTGAAGATCCCAAATAGAATCATCCCTCACAACCAGTCATTTGGATACCTTTAATTTATATATATATATATATATATATATATATATATATATATATATAATAAAATAAATATATAAAGGTTTTACATATCTATTTATTAGGTGACAAAGGAACATTCACGACCACATTGGTTTCATGCGATACAATCATCAGGGGAAGATTTTTAAATGAAAGGAAAATCGAAAAAATGTCAAAAAATTTCAGAAAATTGAATAGACATGGGATGTGTATGATTGGATAAAATGATGTGCGTATGTATGTGGTGGTAATTTGAATGTATGAGAGTGTTTATGAGCAGCATAAAAGTTGCGTACGCGGGGTAACTGGTCACCCACATAATACGTTGTTCTGTGAATGTGCGACATTTGAACAATGCTTACGTGCTAGCGTTTGTGTTTGTGTGTGTGTGTAGGTGTGTATGTTTTTTTGCATGTCTGGATGTGGAGGGGGTGTATATTGTCGGGTCGAGTTAATTGAGGAGGGGGTTGAATAATATTAACTTTAAGATTACAAATGTTGTATATTATGCAACTGCAGAGAAAACCACCTGTTCAATGTTTATAATATATATATATATATATATATATATATATATATATATATATATAGTAATGAATTTCTATTTTAAACATTTTTTTATTTCCAATTCCGTCTTAGATAATGGAAAATTCATTTTACAGAAGATATTATATATATATATATATATATATATATATATATATATATCACTTTTGTAAAATGCGTTTTCTATTATCTAAGACGTGGTTAGAAATCCGAAAATTGTTTAAAATAGAAATTCATTACTATATATATATATATATATATATATATATATATATATATATATATATAACAGGCTTTATGACAATGACCAAAAATTAAAGGAAAAGCTATCATATTATTAAAGAAAATAAATTTAAAAATTGTTTTGATTGTTTTTTCTCTGTCACTAGAATTCCCGATATTACTCTATCTGTAATCTTTAATGTGAATGATCGTTTTAATATATTCGTTACATAAATCCTACCTATGATAGCACAGATTGCAGAAAGAATTTATGAAGTATTTTTCTGCATTCTTTAGATGAAGCTTGATAATTTGTGCTATTTAGAATTTTCGGACTGTTGTCCACACCTTTGTTATATACATAACATTTCAGCCGATGTACCCTCCGACCTTCTGCAGGTGTTACTTGTCGATCTCGGAGCCTTATTCTCGAAATCTGGGTCCTTCATGAAACTTCGAACCGAACCCTTTATCCAATCCACGGGAGTAGATTATTCTCATTCCGTTAACCATGACTGTTAATCGATGTTAAGCATTTTATGCTAGTATCGCCCTTGTTTAGGATTGAAACTGCAACCTACAAATGATGGTCACTTGGAAATGTATTAACTCAAGACATATGTCCGTTGCGCCATGTGTCCGACTGAACAATTTAGAGTGAATTTTTAGGATTTGTAAACTTAAATATTGACCGTTTTGTACAAAACAATAAAGATGAGGACAACAGTCCGAAAAATCCAAATAATACAAAAGTTTATGAAGTTTTAAAATATTGAAAGACACAATTTTCATTAATTTCTTTCTATTCTGAAATTGAGAAAAAACTATTGACATCTTTTCAAAATCAATATCCCTCGGGGATAATTTAACGAATTAACATTTCTTATTTACTTATCTGTTTGCGATCGAGTTTAAAAAACGATTGTTAATTAAAGTCAGAAGGAAATTGATTCGAGACCAAACATTTCAACGCCACTTTCAATACTCAAAAGTGTGGGGATTAAAATAAGATAGAATAGAAAAACAATTTTCCATGAGCCTTCAGATATAAAAAAAAAACCCTCTGAGAATGCGCAAAGAAAAGGATCCCCTTCCTGGTGCCAACGAGATCCCTCGGCCATTTGAACTCAGACTTTAACTGGGATCAGACTCTACAACTGGGACAGGAAGAAATATCCTCTTCACTAAATAGCTATGAACCTAGAATACATGTCTGAAACCTAAAAATGCATTTTGTCTTTGTCTTTGCCTTCCTTTCCAGTTCGACAGCCACAAGAAGGAAGAACCACATATATAACGGGTTGTAAGAAAAGAAAATAAGCGACAACCAAACGAACTGGCACCAACAACCTTAAACCAACAGAAAATCTTAGCCCCCCCCCCTAAAGTCGTATAATAGACATTATCCGCCGTAGAAATATTTTCCGACTTTTTATTTATATTTCATATCTATATGTAAACCAAACTTCATTTATGAAGATATTTTAAAAGTCTTTACAAGTGAAATTGAAACTGAAATGATCGTAGAACAAATTTCAGTTAATCAATCGAAATGATCCGTTTTTCCTTAGTTGAAAGTTAGAAATTCAATTAAGTTCTGTCATAAATTCCGTTAAAAATTTCTTTATCAATTTTTGTCCATCTCTGTTGAGTTTTTTCTTTCTGGTTCTCTTTGCTTTCTTTACGATTTCTTCTTATTTTTCTCTTTTAATTCAGTTTCTTCAGCCTCTTTTATCCATTCGATTTCAACGTTCTTCTTTGTCTGAGACGCACTCATGTTTTTCTTTTCTTTTTAAAATCTAATTAAAACTTATTTGTTTTCACTTTCTTTGTGCTATTAAGCTTCGAGCACTTTTCTTTACATGGAATTTCATCAGAAATTGTTTGGGGGTCAATTTGTAGAAAAAAGAATAAGTTTTCACTTCAGTTTTTTTTTTGTTGCTTACTCTCTTCCACTGTACTAAACTTAGGTTGGCAAATATAAACTTAGTTTTTGACTTTTGGTGTTAAATTAAACACCAAAGAAAAAACATCACCTTTTCTTGACATCTTATTAAAGAGACGTGATAAGTTCGAACTAAAAGCAATTCCTCAAACATGAATAAGAAATGACCATATAAATTTCTATTTTTATCCCAAGAAAATAAAAACATGAATAATACTAAGAAAATTCTGTCTGAAATAATTTAGAATTTGCAGTTTTTTTCCAAATACATCGAGAGAAAAAGAAAACTTTATGGTACTTCACTATCCAATTTCTTTCAGACACAACGCCAAGAAAAAAATTATAGGAAAACAAAGAAAAATAAGCAAACACGAAATTATACATCTGGTATTACCTACAAAAAGTCGACAACAAATAAATTCACAAAAACAAACGTTATTCACAACGTGACAGGCATCTCGTCGAAGATTGATTTAAAAATAAAAATAGAAATAATGAAACGGATCACCCAATCTCAACCAGAAAAACTTGACGTTGGGTTGATTAACAAGGAGTGAAAAAAAAATAGTCAATAAAATGAATTTTGCCGTTCCATCAGATCCCAGAGGAAAAAATGAAAGATGCGAAAAGATAAAACAAATAATAGGATTTTTTGAAAGTTTCTATAACTTTTACTATTGACGACCATGCTTTTTTTGTAAGATATAATGATATGAACGGGAAAGTGATACCAATAGTAGTTAGGGCACTAGGAGCTGTCCCCAAAAGCTTAGAAAAAAGACTTGAGGAACTGGAAATCAGAGGACGAATGTCCATTTAGAGAAAATCATTTTTGAAATCAACTGGAATACTCAAAAAGAGTCATGGAGACCTGAGAAATCTTCTCAAACACCAATGAAAGTCTATCAGCTAACGCTGGTGGGAAAAACACTCATAATTGTGCAAGGCATTTTCACCATGCAACTAAATGATATATGTGTAAGGTTATGACAATGTTATAACTTGTTGAAACATACAACTCCAACACGTGGTGTTGAACATAACATTTTATATATCACAGCACAGAAATAAGACAAGATAGAGAAACAATAAATTACATCTACATAAACATACAAGAGTAGAGATAAAGGCACTGGAGAGTCAGTACATACAAAATCACTTACTAGTGATGAGGGGCCGAAGCCCCCAGGAGAGTTGCAAGCGTTGGAGGCAGAAGCTCCCACCGAGAAGGGTGTGACAATGTCTCTAACGCATGTGCTCGAACGAGGAGATGTAGCAAAAGAGGCAGGGAGTTTCAAAACCCGCGCTTTAATACCTGAAGTCCCCTGGTGGTCGGTTCAGAAACCCCAGCGGGAAGATAACTCTTCCAGGCAAAGGGAAGATAATCCCAACATATGAATAAACCTGAATCTGTCCTGGAGAATAAGACATATACAAATCTTTGGACTTTGAGATATAAACAAATCACCTAATGCCGGTGAGGAGACCTAGTGTTAATTAACAAGAAGTGACATTCTTGTGGATTTTGTTGTCCCGGTGGATCCCCGAGTGAAAGTGAAGGAAAGAAAAAACATAAACAAACACTTGGACCTTGTCAGAAAACGAAGAAAACTGTTGAACATGAAGGTAAAGGTCCTACCAATTGTAATAGGTACACTTGGCACGGTCCCCAAGGGTCTGGAAAAGAATCTGGGCGAATTGAACCACCAGCTAAGGCAGGTGGGAAAAAAACTCTAATGAAGCGAAATACTACTACTACTACTACTACTACTACTACTACTAATAATAATAATGATAATAATAATTATTATTATTATTATTTTGGCTGGGATGAGGTGATACGTCTTTATCTCAAAGTCACAGAGAATTTTGTGTGTTTCATTCTCAAGATTATTTGTTTATACATATACCATTGTGTGTTATGGTCAAAATTGAATTTCTTGTACAATTTCCAGTGGATCACATATCAAAAGCAATCGTGCTGAGCCTTGTATTCTCATTGTGCTAGTTTGCTACATTCGCTTAATACGTGATTGATCATCTCATCTCTCCACACACCCTACATCTGCTGTTCCGTTGTGTCTTATCTATTTTTGCTTTGATATAATTTGTTCTGATGGCATTGTTTTGTGTTCTAATTATGAGCGACTGTTTCTCTTTTGGGTTTCCTTTTCTTAAGCATGTCCAGATCTTCACATATGTAATCTCCCCAATTTTTCGCTTAATTGTTTTTTCCCATTCCTGTATTCTTGTTTTGCTGTTTTACTGCTTCACCATACATTACAGCTGCTTTTATTGGCTACCGTAATTAATCGTTCTTTTTTCTGTATTCCTCAATGTTGGCGAGACCTCTTCCACCCTCTTTTCATGATATATATATAGTCTGTGTCTATCATTTCTCGGGTGTAATGCCTTGGGAATTGTCATTAAGTTTTTTGTCTTGTGGTCTCTCCATCGGAGTCCCTCTCTTGTCCACTTTAAGAATAGTCCAGAGTATCTTATAATGGGGACGGCCACCTATTTATTCCCTTGATGATATTTATGCTGCAGAGCTTGGTTTTTATTCTTCGTGGGTATTCTTTAACTTTTTCTTTCATTTTTGTTTGTTTCAGCATATCCGCTACTAAGATTCCTAAGTATTCTCTATTTGAGTTTTCACATCAGTGTTAGCTGGTGGTCTTTCACTGGAGTCTGAGTGACAGCAAGTCTCCTCAGGTCTCCAGGACTCTTCTGAGTATTCTGGCAGATTGCAGCAGTGCAGTGTTCTGAATGGTTTCAATCCTTCCTCTGATATCCAAACTATCCAAGCCCTTTTCTAATCCTTTTGGGACTGTTCCAAGTGCACCAACTACAATTGGTATCACTTTCACTTTCATATTCCACAACTTTTTCAGTTCTCTGGCAAGGTCCAGATATTTGTCTATTTTTTCATTTTCCTTTAGCTTCACCCTGTGATCTGCTGGCACTGCAAAATTCACCAGTTGACAAGTCTTTTCTTTTTGTTTATCAACACTAGGTCTGGCCTTCTTGCTGGGATAAGGTGATCCGTTTTTATCTCAAAGTCCCAGAGAATTTTGTGCGTTTCGTTCTCAAGAACAGATTCTGGTTTATGCATATACCATTTTGTTGTGTGGTCAACATTTAATTTTTTGCATAATTCCCAGTGGATCACCTTCCCAACCCAGTCGTGTCTAGTTTTGTATTCTCGTTGTGCTAGTTTGCTACACACGCAGAGTATATGGTTAACAGTCTCATCTCTATTCCCGCAAAGTCTACATTTACTATTTTGTTGGGTCTTATCAATTTTCGCTTTGATGTAGTTTGTCCTTATGGCATTATTTTGTGCAGCAATTATAAGTGATTCTGTTTCTCTTTTGAGGTTTCCCTTTCTTAACCATGTCCAAGTCTTTTCATGTGCAACCTCTTCTATTTGTCGTTTGAAGCGTCCGTATAATTGTTTTTCTTCCCATTTTTGTTTTCTAGTCTTTGTCGTTTTTCTGTTTGTCCATCTGCCGTTTCTACTATTGTTGGCCGCCATAAGTAGTTTGTCTTTGTTCTTCCTTGTGTAATCGTCAAGTTGTTGGATTGTGGTTTCTACGCATTCCTCTATGTTGGCAAGACCTCTTCCCCCTTCTTTTCTTGACACATATAATCTATCTCTATCATCTCTATTATTATTTCGCTGCACGTAAGTATTATATTAATATTTAAGCTTACCTTTTAAAAGTTCAACAATAATTCATAATGCTAACACTTAATTCAAAGACAATTTGATGGACGTAGGTTCTTAATTTCCATACAATCAATTATTTCTATTTCATTGGATACTTTCGTTTGAGTTGGACATTAATTTCAATTATACGCACATTTATTTCCAAGTTATAGAAATTGTTATTATACAAAAATATTTGACACAAAAAAATCTCGTAAAAAATTACCGAAAAAAATCGCAGTAATAGAAATTGGGAATCCGAAACTTCATGATTTCGGGTCTGGATTCGACACGGAATGTTTTTAATTTTTGCACGGAATTGGCTTGATTTTTAAATAGTATAATATTTTGGCGGTAATTTGAAAAATGGGACACACTGACATTCACATTTATTATTTGAAGAGGATTATGAAGGAAACTTGTAATTTTTACTGCAAAATATCCTGCTTTATTTGCTGATTATTTAATATATGGGGTGTTGAGATCTTTTCAATATAAGGCGTGTGTTAGAAGTCCATTTCTATTCATAGACTCGCCGGGAACAATGTGATTAAACTCTTGGCCAATCATTGGCAATACTCTGCTGTTGATATAATACTTAAACTCAAGAGTACTAGCCATAGCTACTCATAACTACTTTGACTTTCGTGGACGACGGACATATGATTAAATCACTGGACCTTTAACAATACGCAGGAAAGGACTTATTCGCTTACCAAAGGATTCTATAACTCAGGACTTACTTACATTAAGTCCGTTTCAACTGGCCAAGGATGGCATTTAAAAACTTAATATGGGGCTACAGGATTTCATGGAGTTTTATGCGTGTTCGCTGTTTTCTTTTCTTTTAAATCCCATTATATGTGGCTGTTCCTTCTGTTGATTATCGATCTGAAAATGAATTAAATGAGGGGAAAAGAAGAGACAAGGGCAGAAGATACTTTTAGGTTTCAGACTTTATTTCTAGGTTCATATATATTTCGTGGAAAGTCAATAAGGTGTGTTCCTCGTAAGATGTGCGTTTGGAATGACCGACGGTTCTTTTTGTATCAAAAAGAGCTCATTTTTGCCATTCAGCGCCGCCCAGGGGGTTCTTCCTGTCGGAGGGCATCGCGGAGATTGTTATATTTTTTTAATTTTATATAATTTTATTTTAATTTTATTTTAAACCCTTTTTGTAATAAGAAACGTTTTGGTGAAAAGTTTTCTGTTAATCAAATGAACAAAATTGTCAAAAAAAGATCCGCAGATGGCACTGTCAAAATTTATTTCCAAAAGAGTTCGAACATTTGTCTGGAAGTCTGCAAATAATATCCAGAAATTCTTGGAGTGGAAATAAATTTTTGAGTCCTTTTACATAACTGACAGAAAAATCTGTCTACATATTAAAAAACAAATAAAAAAAATAGAAATTTCTTTTTTATCTGTTTTAACGGTTGTGGTAAGACTATGAATTATATTATGGATTTCTCTAAAGTAATGTTGAAATGTTAGTCTATGTTATTTTATATTGGATGAATAAGATTATAAACTTGTTCAGTGGAGAAAGAAATGATTCTGATGTCGGAGCAAAACGTCTTTTTATCTGAAAAGGCAACAGATGTATAAATATGTGTACGTAAGAAATACGGTGTTAAAAATTTATTCAATATATATAAATTTTTAAGCTAATACATATTTCAACATAACTGACATAACATAACACTGACTAACTATGAAAACATTTTTAAAAAAAGACAATTTCGCTTTTTTTTTCTGTTTTGTCTGTCCATTTATTTTCGCTTATATATATATATATAATGTGTGTGTGTTGTGTGTGTGTGTGTGTGTGTGTGATTACAACTCCTCCGCACGAGCAGAATGTGACACAAGCGGAGTTTAACAGGTTTGAATTCAGAGTTTTCCCTCTCTTATACCGGTTAAAAAAAGTCTGTCCTACTATTAACCCATAGCTGAAGGGAGTATAGTTGACTGCATACCTTCCCCAAGGGTATTAGCGCTATGTGAAATGCAAACAGCCTCGCTCAGGATTCGAACTCGTCGCGCTGGGCCCATTTCCTACGACGACCACCATTACACAACATTCTTTCCACACACACACACGCACACACAGACATATACATCAGTGTATGTATGTGTGTGTGAGAGAGAAAGAGAGTGAGTCAGAGATAGAGATAGATAGATAGATAGATAGATAAGAGAGAGAGAGAGAGAGAGAGAGAGAGAGAGAGAGAGAGAGAGAGAGAGACATCTTATCAAAAATTTTCGATTTTCATCTAAGAAAGATCATTTTTCACACACACACACATTCACACACACACACACACACATATATACATCAGTATATATATATATATGTGCGTGTGTATGTGTGTGTGTGTGTGTGAGAGAGAGAGAGAGAGAGAGAGAGAGAGAGAGAGAGAGTTAGAGAGACACACACACACACATACATACATCTTATCAAAAAATGTTCGATTTTCATCTAAGAAAGAT
Source organism: Doryteuthis pealeii (assembly GCA_023376005.1). Classification (NCBI taxonomy): domain Eukaryota; kingdom Metazoa; phylum Mollusca; class Cephalopoda; order Myopsida; family Loliginidae; genus Doryteuthis; species Doryteuthis pealeii. The sequence continues at coordinate 128,847,747 of CM042143.1, read as the reverse complement.
CATTTTTCAGATGGTGGGAGAAAAACATTTTTATCTGAAAAGTCAAAATATATAGAACCATTCGTACATAAGAAATTGTGAAATGAGATTAGATAGATAAACTTTTATTACATATTTTAAATATTTATATTTCATAAGATTCTTCAATTAATATTTATTTATTTGTTTATTTCTAACAAGAGATCACTCCAGAGGAACGTTTATTCGTTCAATTTTTCGTTTAGTTTAATATTCAGAAAATCTTGAAAATTCACAGTAACATAAAATTAGTAATATTTTATTGGTAGAATTTAGTTGGAAATTTTCTCAAATATCACTGTCAGTTTTTGATGGCTTCAATAAATTACAAACTAGGACGATTAGTTAGTGAGACTCATATTGCAAAAACAATTTCCTTAGAAACTTAATTACAAATCAACTTAATCCCCACCAAAATTATGTTTTTTTTTCTCTCTTTAACACTTTCGCTTTTTCGTGAGCTACACATGTGACTCTCAGAGTTTTCTGTGATACATTTGAGGGTCATGTGTGGATCTCAAACCGTATTTAAAAATAAAGGATAAAATCTTGTGAAAAGGTGTGAATAGATAATTCTTAAATTAAAAATGGTTTGATTTCCTTGTTAATGGCATATCAATATTTGTGTGTAATTCAATGCCAAAATTGTCCTTGCAGAAGAACAGTAAAGATACTATTTGACACATAAAACAGAAAATAATGGTAACTTAAGATCAAAAGCATTTGAGAATTAAAAATTTTAAAAATGAATACAAAGAAATATAATCCCTATGTGTCTTATCATTTTTATTCATCCATCTCTCTCTCTCTCTCTCTCTCTCTATATATATATATATATATATATATATATAATCTGTCTTTCTTTCTCTCTCTCCCTCCCTCCCTCTCTCTCTCTCTCTCTCTGGTATATATATATATATATATATATATATTATATATATATATATATATATATATATATGGGTCCCCATGTTGTAGTGGTTTGGTTTGGTTCGTTGGAATTTATGGCGAGCCAACCCTTGTTGGGTTATTTTATACTGTTACATTCATGCTTAATGGGTATTCAAAATTGTTTTTCTTACTTGGATGTTTTTTGTTTTTTTGTGACAGAAGGTAAGTGACCGTATAGCTGCTGTTTTGTGGGCTGTATTTGCTCAAAACAGCACACAGCATTCATATGTTGTTACCATCATATCTTTTTTTGTCAGGTATTTCATTAAATTCCATCTTAAAGTACAAACATATAATTCACTTGATTTGAAAATTGCATAGGCAACGAACTATCAGTTACCAAGTGCTGTCAACTTCATATCTTCAGATAATTTTCAATCAGGAGTGACAACTTGGGAAATAAATAACAAAAAATCAGTCTCATTATTTTCCCGAGTTTCGACTTTCTTTTTATTAAAAAAAAAATCCTAAAAATAGTTGATTGGTTTTGTTTTATGATACCGGATTAGCTCAGTCGGTAGAGCGTTCGGTTAGAAACTACAAGGTTCCTAGTTCGATACCGGTCCTCGCCAACTCAGCGTATGAGTAGCACAGGGAACTGTGCGGTAAAGTAAGGAGCTGATGGTAGGTTTGGCGCTTCACCTCAGACGCCAAAACAATCTACTCCCTCGCTGACTGGCTGATACCGACATTAGGCCTCCCCGACGACTTAACTTTTAATACCGAACCAAGTCATTTTTTGATAAACAAAGACCTCAGGTTGCTTACAGTACCTGCTGTAACTTAAATAGTCGCCCATCTAAGTATTGAACATGTTCATTGCTTGCTTAACTTCGGAGATCTAGTAGGGACCGGTGTTTTCAGCGTGACTGCTCTTAAGTATGAAATGCTAATTAGAATCATTCACCCCTTCCTCAATAGAAGCATCAATATCATCATGGATTACTGTAAATGAAAAGCTAATTAGAATCCTTAACTCCTTCTAAATAGAAGCATCAATATCATTATGGACTGCTGTTAACTATGAATCTCTAATTAGAAATCTCCACTCCTTCATATATAGCAGCATCAATTTCATCATGGACAGCTGTTAATTGTGAATTGCTAATTAGAACCCTCCACTCCTTCATAAATAGCAGCATCAATATCATCATGGACAGCTGCTAACAATGAATCGCTAATAAGACATGTTCATGCACACACTTACTTTATTATCCTCGACGACTTTTCTTATACATCTTATCAACCCTACAGAAATTGGGAGCCAGTTGGACCACAGATGGAAAATGTACAACCACTCGCTCTGGGGTTTCTCTGCTCACTAATTAAAGTTACAATCTAACTTCTAAACTTATAGAATTTTAGACCCCTGACAATGAAAGACAAGCTTGTAACCAACATTGAAATAGTAATACGCTAGTTGTTCATAGAAATTTGTAGTATATCATTGGTTTTCGGTTTTTATATGTGAATCTACTTACTGTGTAAGGATAATATTCTTTCTGTTTTTTTGTGAATGGTTACAATCGCTGAAAGTATCTGATTGAATGAAACGTTACTATCAGATAAGTGCAATGAACGTCAGTTCATCTTAAGCATTTATCGGACAAAAGAATTAATGGGAAAAACGTATTTGATAGATGCTTACGGTGAGTGTTGGAGAGTCGTAAATTACCAGGTAAAAGTAGTAAGGGTATTGCCGACATAAAGGAAGTGCAGTGTCACCTTAAATGTTGCCAGAGAAAGAGGTGAATAAGTGCATGCTCTCAGGCCATTGCAGAATGTCTAACGATAAATCATTGTCAGATTAACAACCGGAAACTGTGCGTTGCTACTGGCAACAAGATGTCTGGCGCTGAAGGATTTGGAACTGGTTAGAGCGAGCTGATGGCTCTTGAAGGTCTCTTGGCTCCAATTAGCTTGGGTAGATCAAGTTTGCAATTAGTGGGGAAAATATTTGCAGTTCTTTGAAACTATAAAATCGAGGGCGGTTTAGAGAGCCGCCGTAGAGCGAGGATTAGCAGGCTAAGACCATTTGTAGCGTTATGAGTTCGATCTCATCTAGGTGCTCTCTGTTTGTATCCTTGAGATTTAGCTTAGTATGTTACGTAGCGCCTTTTTCACGGCACTAAATCGTGTATGTAACGTAGCGGGTATGGTTACAGGACCAAAAGCGATATATGTAGTAGTCGGCTACTACCGGCTATTGGACTTCAATAAACAACAGATACGTATATACAAAAATAGGACCCGTCTTTATTTTCTTCGGTGTGTGGGTGGTAAAGGCGTAGAGCTTCACAATGAAAATGCCGGGTGGCTGGCGAAGGCGGTGACGAGTGTTCACTGTGGAAATGGCCGAGGGTTGACAATGACTGCTGCTGGATGGCTAGCGTTGGTGAGGTGGAAGAGGATAAGCCCACTTGATTCTCACAGCCTCTCGCCGTGACCGACAGTAAGCGGACCGTGGGCTCACTTGTTCTCTGTCCCGAGTCTTCTGGCTGACTAACCTCTGCTATTGACTTTCTTTTTATGTATATAAACCGCCCACGCATTTTCTTTTGTTATACTTATCAGCGGACAAATCTATTTCCGAATTCATTGTTATATCCTTCGTTCTTTGTTTGCGTTAACCGGAAAAAGTCCTTAGCTGTTTTTTCGTCTTTTCTTTGTTTCGGTTTAAACGGAAAATCCTACTTCCGCCCGTACGATATGCAACAAGTAAATATCAAGCCAGTTTATTACGTAAATACCGTCTCTGTTATTGAATAATGTTCGAGTCTTGGTAAAGCCTAGGATTTTGAATGGGAATTCTTTAAGAAATTCTAACCAATTTGAAAGTTTTGAAGGAAATAAGAATAACAGAAAATTGCATTGCAGTATTATTTTAATGAATGATATTTTAAAATATCTGTTTATTTGTGCAATTATATGAGACAATTTGATTATTACAACCTTTGAAATGTTTACTTGAGAGCTATTGTCAAATAGTTCAATATGTAAAAAGTATAATAAGCTTGATTTAACTTTCTCAAAGGGGATTTGTAAAATAATTACATTGATTTGCCAATAAAAATCTGTGGATGCGTTTAAAATATCTACATTAATTTGCTGACAAAAAGTGATAAAAATACGACTCGGAAAATATCTAAGTTGGGCGAAGTTCTCCTGACGCTGGTATGGTTAAATATAGCGTAAATTAAGGCAGGAGGCTGGGACTCCATAAGATCAAAATTACCAAAATATATTCCGTAATTCACAATTTCAATATTACAAATAAAACAAACGAAAATTTTTTTCAATTCATTTTAATTTTATGTTGGGCATTTAAGCAATGTAAGACCATTAACAATGTTTCATTTTAAAGACTGAGTGAAATTAAATGGAACAAATAAGAAATATGCGATTAATCGACAATAGATAATCTGGATTTGCATTATCGCACTGCATCTTGAACAATGTGGACATTCTCATTTCTAAATAGAGGGTGTTGCTGGATGATAACGGATGTAAGATTGAGGAACAAGCGTATTAATATATAGATGATGAATATTTCATTAGAAATAGTCTTTATATATATATCCCCCCCTTTTTCTATATTGGAGAGAGTTCAAGTTGTGTAGTGACTTGACACCGACATCGTAGTAAGCGAGTTTGAACTCAAGTCAAGTGATTACGTTCACATTCAGACTAATACCCTTGGGAAAGGTATGAACCCCTTATCGCCAGGATATGAGTTAAACAGAATCACAACTGTTCTTCAAAAAGGATGGGTTTGGCGTTAAATAACCCAAGAAGGTTGATATGCCATTAAACAAAGAAACCAAGCCAAACATTTAGCTAGAACCAAATAAGGAAATATGTTATATATATATATATATATATATATATATATATAGTTAAACCTAATGAGTCAGATATACCTAATAACAGTTTCGTTTAGTGCCCTTCAGGTCTAAGACTTTTTTTGCCCCATTACAAATGAGGTTATAAAGTGCTCGATAGTTAAAGAAGAGCTAAATTTAATATACCAAACGGTACAACTATCTTGGTCTTTTCTGTTTTGCAATCCCCCACCTAGTATATTTTTACAATCAAACTTTGTTTTTTTTTCTTTCGCAAGTTTGGTATATTAATATATATATTATTATAATATATATATATATATATATATATATATAAGTTTCAAGAATCATTGGTGTAATGATATCGTCCTACACACCTTCAAAATTATTTCCTGAATTGTCGGTAGAGAAATTGGATAATTTGAGATGATAATCTTTTTTTAAAAATTTGAACACATTTAACATTTTTTGTACTTTTTATTCTTTAGGCATGTGCATTTAATTTATAATTATATACATTTTATTATCATTCTCTGATAAATTCTTTAAATTCCATCCATTAGTTTTTTGAATATGATGAAAAAATGTCATCTCGTTAATAATTTGAAACGCATGTATTTCATGTCACAAATGAAAGTCATGTGAGTCCACATGTCTGAACATACCACTTTGTTAAGTTAAAAAAAAAACAGCTAATTCTCACTTTAAACATTGAAGATGACTACGATGGGTAAAACTTATTTAATATTCGAAAGCGACTCTAATCGAACACCTGTGCATGTTTAGTTCACTTATTCATCGTACTCGTTTACCGTATCGCTTCCATCATACGTCAGTTCACAAAAGATATAATTAACCCCTGTCAGTAAGTACTAATGAGATAAAATTCGAATTTTAATCAACAATGCTTGGTTAATGTTGATATGGACTTATCGATTTACACATGAATTAAAGTTAAAGTGCATGAATGTTTAATTAACGAAAAGACAACGGGAATGTTGATATTATCTAGATAAACCACAGATTAACAATTATTTGGATGTTAGCATTAACATATACATAGAGCCAAATCAATAATAATACACACACACCTATATATATATATATATATATATATATATATATATATATATATATATATATATTGTGTGTGTGTGTGTTGGTCATAAGATTTTACAACAGTTTTTAAATTGAAAAATTAATAAATTACCTGTACAAATGAGTAAATTAGTAAAAGTTCAACTCATATAGTTTTATTTCTATTTAAATTTTTATTATTGCATTTCAACAAAACTGCTATTTTTGTCGTTACATTTAACATATGTTACAGGACTTTATAGACATCACATATATATATATATATATATATATATATATTATATATATATATATATATTAAACAGGAGAGACATCACATGGTTGACGAGTTTTTTCTCAA
>CM042143.1:128771498-128833998 GCA_023376005.1 Doryteuthis pealeii | reverse complement strand
TTATGATAAAAATGGAATGGCCCATATTTAGCTAAGGTGACGACACTCTTAAAAAAATCAGTTGATAAGCAACACCAGATAATCAGGATTTTCATTTCATCTTGGATGATCTGGAGAGTTCGTTTTTAACTAGATGGTATTGCAAAATGATAACGGTCGTAAAATTAAGGAAAACGAGTATTAATATGTAGATGTTTCTCAAAAATTAATTAAGTTCACTGAACAGAAATGATATGAACTCACCATTATTTTGAAAATCAACAGAGTTTTTTTTTCGGTAGAATAAAATCTTTTTAGGGAGAAGGAACGACCGATCATTTATTTAAATCTTTGATTCCTTCCAAGCAAAATATCCAAATAAGGGCAAAGTTCTAATTTATAAATGGGAGATTATTAACACCGAACATTAATATAAAAAGAAGAAATAAATAAAGCTTATATCTCATTATAGAAACCTTTTATTATTTTCTTAATCTAATCTCGTAATGACAGACCTTTCTCTAATCTGATTAGAGACTTTGTCATCATTTATTTCATAGTTGTCCACCATTTGCTCATTATTTTATCTTGTCTCGCTCAACCGTTTTTTTTTTCATCTTATTTTTCTTTTATCTTTTAATAATTGCAAACAGAATGTTTATCATCAGATCACGATTTGGATCCTCACAGGATGCCCCATTAAAACCCTTATATAAAAAAAGACCTTGCGTTGATCCGGTCTGATGGGGCGTCAAACAAAAAGTGCATAGGCAATCTGAAAAGAAAAATTAGTGTCTCCTTATTCAGAATATTAGATGCAAAATAATTCAGGCTGTCACTATTTACATTTTTTACATTTTTTAATTCTCTTCACGAATATATATCAAATCTCCATTATTTTTGCTCAAAAAGCAAGATCTGGTGATAGTGAATGTATATATATATATTTACTTTGTCGTTAATAGTTTTATTTTTGTAGCTTCTCCCCGGACATACACACACACACATATATATATTTATACACACCAACTGTTCTTTATATATGTACTAGAGGAGGCTACCCCGCCGTGTTAGAGGGAGGATAAAAATAATCACACAGACCCATTAATTGTTTTGGTCTTACATAATATATTTGTTTTAATTATGAATGCAACCAAAGACTTTCCCTTCTCTTACTATTTAAATCCTAATTTTTAAATATCTTTCCAGATATAGATAAAATCTACATTATTTTTGCACAAAAAGCAAGCTCTGTTGATAGTATATATATATATATATATATATATATATATGTGTGTGTGTGTGTGTGTGTACATATATGTGTGTGTGTGTGTGTGTGTGTGTATATATGTGTGTGTGTGTGTGTGTGTGTACATATGTGTGTGTGTGTGTGTGTGTGTGTGTATACATATATGTGTGTGTGGTGTGTGTGTGTGTATGTGTGTGTGTGTGTGTGTATATATATATATATGTGTGTGTGTGTATATATACATATATGTGTGTGTGTGTGTATATATATACATATATGTGTGTGTGTGTATATATATACTGTGTATGTGTGTGTATATATATACATATATGTGTGTGTATATGTATATATGTATATATATATATATATATGTGTGTATATATGTGTGTATATGTGTGTATATATATATGTATATATGTGTATATGTGTGTGTGTATATGTATATAAATGTTATATGTATATATATGTGTGTGTATAAATGGTGTATATATGTGTATATATATATGTATATGTATATAAATGTTGTATATGTATATATATGTGTGTGTATAAATGGTGTATATGTGTGTGTATATATATATATGTATATATGTGTATATATGTGTGTGTATATGTATATAAATGTGTGTGTATATGTATATATATATGTGTGTGTGTGGGTGTATATGTGTGTGTATATGTATATATATATGTGTGTGTATATGTGTCTGTATATATGTATATATATATGTGTGTCTGTATATGTGTGTATATGTGTATATATGTGTATATATGTATATGTGTATATATGTATATATATATATATATATATATATATATATATACTTTGTCGTTAATTGTTTTATTTTCGGAGTTTCATCCGGACATACATATCCACCAGGGCACTTAAGGCAGTGTAATGGTTAGCAAGCTGAATTAGCAAAACATCGTTAGTGAGTTCGATTCTCACTGGACGTGTCCATACTTCTGGCCTTGGGCTACATCCAAACTAAGCTTAGTAAATAACGATATACATACACGCCAACTGCCTTTATATATCTATAGATTAGTCATTCGTACAATAACAACTTTTTAATCGATATATCCCTTACGTGTCATTCACTTAAATTGAAACATTGTTTTTTTTTCATAGAACAATATCAATTACATTGACATATAAATAATTGATTAATCTCTTCTATATTTTTCTGTTATGTCTTTTACAAAAGCAATTATCGTTTATAAGCGTTAAGTGTAAATCTTTAATAGAGATAAATTGAAAAATATCTACATTCGATCTTAACCTTTATAATGCTATCTGCTTGGGTGATTGGTTGGGTGGTTGGTTGGTTGGTTGGATTTTACCACATGTCAACCATTGTTGGGTTATTTTATGCTGAGGGCGTTGTTTTATTCATTATTGATGGGTTTCCAATTTTTTTTCAAATTCACAATTTTTTGTTTAAACATATTTTATTAAACTCATTTTTTCTCTATTTAACCAGTAGATGGGACCTTAACAATTACAAACGCTCCGGGTTAGAGTGAACCTGGGAGTAATGGTGATCAAAAGGTACTCTACATTTTGAAGAGCTCCAGAATTGGAACTTCACCATCATATAAAGTTTAATGTGATACCCAGAATGTTAAGACCCTCGACCAACGCCTTCTAGCCCATTCATGATAGAAAGGGATGAGGTTAGCAATAAGGACAATAGGCGGACAATTATATAGGGGCTAGGGCTGGATGTAACAAGCTGATTGAACGGAGGGGCCTCTCCGACCGCCTTTCTAGTCTAAGTAAGTGACAAAATGGAGTGTTGCATGCCACAAAGGTTCCATCGTTAAGCATCACAGGTCGCCACCCACGGCCAACCAGTGGTTCAATTAGGGGGATCTTAGCCCTCTGTAGAGATACAATCGGTTTAAAGCGCCAGCCGACAAGATATAATGCTATCTGAAGTACCCGTCAACGACAGGTATTTCAGCTAGTGTTACACTGGAGTGTTTATGTATTTACCTAACTAGCCAGATGTGACATAAGGTCAATTTTTAAGCTGAGTACTGTTGATTTATATTCAGAGTTTTTTTCTTTTCCTAGATTAGTTGTCTATCCAAGGCTAGAGTACCCACTATGACAAACCATCTACACATAGTTGGTAAAGAGATAGATAAGTACCTTTTCCCACGAAGTGAAATGCAAACATTTTCATTCAAGTTTGAAACTCGGGTGATACTATTTTCCGACGACGATAACATATACACTACTTAAATGTATAATATAAGTGAGAGCTGATAGATATCATTTAAAAACTGTTACTCTATGCGCTGAGTTGGCGATCATCGGTATCGAACCAATAACCTTGCAATTCTTAGGTAAGTGCTCTACAGACTGTGCTAAACTGGTCCCTCTAATCATATAGAATTCTATTAAACATTTGACATTGTTCCGCGTGTTATTTAGACTAATATCCTTGCTTTCTCTGTTTTTATCACTTCATTTTGACTAGAGAATTCTCCGGACTTTCAGTAGTATTATATATTGGTTATTTCAAGAAGGCGCGTGGTGTAATGACTAGAATCATAGGAAATGGACTCTTCTTTCAAACCTGTTAAACTCTACTTAAGAAATTGACTTTGTGTCAAATGTGATCGTGCGGAGGAGTTAGTGAATATCCGTTGTTTTTCTTATAGATGATTCATCTTAGAGTGGGTCACCAAAGATTTCTAAATGGACAGGTGATGATAAAGATATTAGTACGAATAACTCATATTCCTGTAGCCGGTGTTGTTAGGGTTTATTGCTGTTGTTGTTGTAACTGACCATTGACGTCCAATTCTTTTGACACTTGGAGCGACAACGGTGAATCAAGGAAATCTATTTTTTTAAATCACCTTCTCAGATTGCACCGTAGTTACCTTTACTTTCGTAGCGGACAACAACGTAAAGAGATATAGGTACAGTACTTCTTCTCATTCGGTTGTCAGGGTGATAAACGCCAGGTGTCTTGTTATCAGGAAAATGTTATTTGCGTTAACAGTTTTAGACGGCTATGTAAGGGCGGTGGGCTGTTCGGCTAGTGGATGCTGAGTGTTTACAAATCACAGTTCGACGCAACACTCAGTTTTTATTTTCGTGAAAATCAAACCCACTTCTTTCTGGTAACTGAAATTCGGTTTATCTATAAAAATTAACACAAACGCCAGGAATTTCCCTCGACTGATATCTTTATTTTGTGTGCGGTTTCCGAAGAGGAGAGAGAGATTGTCTAAATTGGTCCTAGTCGTAATCTTTTAGCATTCCCGAATTCACTTGTCTTATGTTTAATTTTTGACCGTCCAAAAAACTGGCATGGCTACTTTGACGATGTAAAGCCTCTCTGTCATGACGAGTCGAAAACCTAACAGTCTTATCCCTGATTACCCTGACGGCCAGAACCTTTCTGTCTTATCTCTAAAACGAGTCTTATTTATATAACTTTGTTAAACAACCTTCAAATCTAGAATTTTCCTATCTGTTGGTGGTTTTACACACACACACACACACACACACACACACACACACACACACACACATAAACACTCTTAAATAATATGTGTGTGTGAAAAATCACCCACAGAGAGGAACACACACACAATCTATCTATATCTATTAATAATGGAGATTCGCTTCCGGTTTTTGTCTGTAACAAAACTACGTCACTGCTTACGTCACACTACCTAAAAAGGTCATAACATAGAATAAATACACTCAAAATTTGAGCATGCAATGTTAGACAGTCCTCATTGTTTTTTAAAACAAGTTTTAATAAATACATACCTGGTATTATCTATCTATATATAGTTTTTTTTTAATTTTAATATATATTTAAAGTTATCAGAACTAAGTTTCCATTTCAATTTTTTTTTTTATTTTTACTCCTTTAATAAATTTGATGATTTTACTTTACTTATGATACAAACTCTCTGATATTAAATTTTTAACTCCCATCCCCCAGGCAATATTTATTTTACGTCGCCCAGAGGGCGTTTTTATTTTGCTAGTATTAATAATAAATAATATATTTTTTGTATACATTTAATTGTATGGAAACTAAATGCGTATATATACGTATGTGTGAGCTCGGCGCTGCCTTTTTGCGTGTGTTCATTTGTGCTTGCATGCCACCATACGCGGCCCCACCCGCACTTATGCATCGAATATGCAAACAACCAAATAACTCGTGCATACCGTTACACAATTTTAAATCCCCAACGCACAATCACTTGGCCAAATTTTTCCCTTTTTCAAAATCTTTCACTTCTTAAACAAGCAAGTATAAAGAGCATGAAACCAATATGGTAGCAGATTAGTTTCCATAAAATCAAATATATACAAAAATATATATTTGCTTGTTATTAATATCGTTCTATCACAGATATTGAGCACTCTCCTAATAATACTGTATATATTGGCTTACTACTGGCTCATCAAGTGGGATAATGTGGCTAATATATATAATATATATATATATATATATATATATATATAAAGTGGGCGTAATTATAAGAGTGTTAATACGTCACAAGATAACTGAATTCGTTAAAAGTTTTTATTCAAAATATCTTTATTTATATAAATAATGATAATAATATAATAAATAATATAATATATATATATATAAAATCCTGGGCGAGACTGATTGCATTTCACAATGTGGTAATACCTTTGTGAAATTTATGCATTTAACTACACACCCTCCAGCTATGAGTGCATAGTAAAGCAGACTGAGGTATTTAAGCTTGACTAGGTAACTAGTCTAGAAGAAGGAAAACTCTGTATCCAAACCTGTTAAACCCTGCTTAAGAAATTGACTTTGAGTCACACTCTCTTTGTGTGGATAGGTTGGTATATTATATATATATATATATATATATATATATATATACATATATATACATACACATACATACTATATATATATATATATTATATACAATTATATATATATATATATATATATATATATATATATATGTAATAATTAAAGAAGTTCGAGAAATCAGAAAGTTAAACTAAAGCAGTGTTTTGCTCACAATTGTCACACACCAAAGTGAAGAGTGAAAAGAAAATTCAAAACCTAAACGCAAAAGAATGTCGAATTGGCCATCAATCAAATTCAAGTGTCCCATCGAATAATTATGTCTTCCAAATTCCAAATATAAATCATAAATTCCATCAGCAAATGACACAATGCAAGTGCTTGCATCCGGTAATTTGTCATGGTTTTAACTTCCAAACAAAACAAGAATCAAATCTTTTTTTTTTCTTTTTGTTTGAAAAGATCAACTTACGATTAAAACAGAAACGTTTACACTTTCTCTAAAAAAACCAACTCAATGTAACATTGTTTTTTTTTTTTCAAAGTGCATTCATTTTTTATATTGTTAGCAAGACAACTGCCACCCAAAAGACATTTCTCTATTCGCTTAATTCAGGCTCACTTACACACACACACACACACGCACGCACACACACACACACACACACATAATATATATATTATATATAAAGATAAACCTAATGAGTCAGATAAACCTACTTAAAGTTTCGCTTAGTGCTCTTCAGGGCTAAGATCTGACTAAAGAGATTTGGAACAAACTCACAATATACAATACCTTCCACCGTGACTCAAATAAATTAGCATAGACTAAACCAACCAATAAAAAATAAAGACAAAACACCATTTAAATCTATTATTTTTATTTATCTAATTTTAAATAATTTTTAAAATAAATTTGAATGGTACTTCTATAGTTCTAATGTATTCTGCAAATGACATCAATACGTCATTTTGAGTAAATCATAATTCAATTTGTATTTGGGTCTTTACTTTCATTTAGGACAAAATTCCGTAATAACTGAGCACGCCTCAGCTGTAGATGTAATCTGATGAAATCTTCACATGCACGATTAAGTTTCTCATCAGACGTGAAGGCTGAAGGACTGCTATAGAACGTGAGTTTACAATTGTTTAATTGGTCACGACAGAGCATAACTAATGTGATGATCGTCTGATGAATTATGGCGAATTAACAACAATCTTCTTAAACGTCGTTAGAGGGATGAACCTCCTGTTCCAATATACTTGTAATGAACGGGAGAAAGTTCAGTATTTTCTTTATTCGAGCAATATGCTGCAATAGCCACAAATTTTCCTTCCGTATTGTTTCTTTTCAGCTCCTCACACCTTCCAGACTACCCTACCGCTATTATCATCCTATGTAGTTATACGGTTTATCGTTGCGACTATAACTAGGGAGACAGGGTTTGTTTGGTGAAACTTGACATCTCGAAACCCATCACGAGAGAAGTGGCAAATGAATTTGGTATATTAAATATATATATATATATATAATCTGTGTGTGTGTGTGTGTGTGTGAGCAGCACATGGGTATGTGCGGCAAAGTGAGATGGTAGGTCTGGTACTCCACCTCCGACACCAAAACAACATCCCTTGTCTAGCGCTAGTAAAAAGGAAATAGACTCCCTCGATATCTGGCTGATACCAAATTTAGGCCACCTCGACATATATATATATATATATATATATATATATATATATATATCTGTGTGTGTGTGTGAGTGTGTGTGTGTGTTGGAGAAAATGATTGAAAGTGAAAAATCTACGTGTGTATTGATGAATTTAAGACTGTTTATCGCCAACGCGTGTTCGAAATGTCAATTTACGGAATATTCATTTAAAAATGGTTTCATGTCTTTACAATATTTGAGTGATGGCTTCTTTTTTTGTAAATAACTCTTTTTGTCTTTCTGTTGAATATTGTAAATTCAGCATTTAAAATCCTGGCTCTAATCTGGGATAAAACACTCACCACTGACAACATCTTTAAGTTAAGGTCTGACACAGGGCCAGACGAGTAAGACACCACCCATAAAGAATGACCGGGAATCTTCAAAGTTAAGCAAAAATGAGCCAGTTCAGTAGTTTTTGGTGACTATTTAGTTAAAGCAGTCGATGTGCAAGACTAAGCAAAGCTTAGTTCGGAAATGTGTGAAACTACTGGATTTGTATGTAATAGTTATCTCCTAATATATATATATATATATATATATATATATATATATATATATATTTGTGTGTGTTTTTGGTTGCTTTAGTTGGTTCGTTTAACGGCATATCAAACTTTTCGTTGTTAATTAATGACGAATTAAATCATTTTAGTAAACAATGAATGACGGGTGATATGTTTCTATTTTGCTGATACAGAGAAAATGTCGGAAAAAATATAAGAGACACTTATCCGACGCAGGGGGGGGGGGGACCAGTAGCGAGTTTCAGTGAGTGTAGCCACTACCAGACTAGATAAAAAAAAAAAGTGGTTGCGAAATTTAGTGGGCTTTGTAGCTAGCCACTTAAAAGACACGACCATTGATACTCGAGCTGGGTCAATTAGTTAAGTTGGGGGGAAAGAAGTAATGAGAAGTTGAGCGTATAAACAACTCTCTTCCGCATAGATTCAGCTTGTTCACACGCGTCACCCAGATAACAGCAGAACTTAAAAGGCCTTGGTATAAACCTCAACGAGGGGTTGTCAGCTTCAAGAAAGGGAAATGGAACAACCCAGTCGGCGACCACCCCACCAACTCGCTACCAGGTTATAGAAAGATGGGGAGGAGAAAAATAATTCTCACAAAAATAAAAAGTATGAATTTGAATCTCGTATAATCATTCAAAGGGTGAATTTAGGGAATATTTTATATATCATGCACTTTGACCCTTAAACAAATTCATTAATCCTCCATAAAATTGATTAAGATAAATGTAAACTAGATTATATTTTCTAAAGTTGTTCAGTGGTATTAAAAGGATTGCTAAAACAAGTTAGGAATCTCAGCAGGGGATAAAAGGGTAAGTTTCTTAATGTCCGTAATAAACTGAAGTGTTTTGGCGCTAGTACGCTCATAAGTTAATAGCCAATGATATTGATTCCAAGTTCTGGAAACAAGAGAGAGTCATAGATTGAAGGAAGGAATCAGGAGATAAGCACATGAGTGCCAATCTATTCAGTGACGCTTTTCTCTCCTTCGTGGGAAAGTTAGCATTAAATTTGTTTTCTTGAGATCAAACATCAACCTCCCGGGGAGAAATATAAAACAATTTCAGCTTCTTCCATCTTTGTAGAATGGGGACACGTGTTTAGTTCTCTAGAAATCGATAAAACAGTCCAAAATGAGAAACGGAGAACATGATTCTACTTTTACAATTCGGTCATTTTTCTCTTTTCTTTTTTCTTTCAAAACAATTAAGGAGCGACACACTTCTTCTTCTTCTTCTTCTTCTTCTTCTTCTTCTTCTTCTTATTATTATTATTATTATTATTATTATTATTATTGTATTATTGTTGTTGTCCTCTTCCTTCCTCTCACCATCTTCTTCTTCTCGTTCCCCTCCTCTTCATCTTCTCAATTTTCTTCTTCTTTTTATTTTTCTTCTATTCTTCTTCTTCATCATCATCATCATTTCCGGGTGCAAAGAATAAACAGAAGCAAATAAATTATTGCAATTATTTCAAACATAATAACTAAAAATATTGGTACAAGATATTCATTTCCGCAAATTAAATGTAAAAATTGGATTATTTGTAAAAATAATTATCTCAACGCCCTTCCTTTTAAAAAAAACGACAAACGTCTGTATGAACTTAATAAGAGATTTTTTTTTCGGTTTGCTTTTCATATTCCATATTGTCAGGTTGAACAAGAATTATTATGATCAAATAGTGACAGTCAATTTGGCCTTGTTAGTACAATACATAGTTACATATCTCGCTGTGGCCATTGCGATTGGTGTTCAAGCTGAATTCAAATCTCGATAGAAAAATATATTAAATCCTTTATTTTTCATTATTTATTTCAGACGGTTTATATCTCATCTTTGTTGAATTAAATCAATTGAATCGGTGGGATAAAGACAATGAGGATAAATGGGATCTGAATTTATCAATGTATAATAATAAAAGTTCCTCACATGAGAAACTGAGAGTTATTTCTTTTTAACCGAGATTATACATATTTCATATTTCCATTTGGCGATTGACAATCCCTCAAAGATGAGGATAATGGTCTTCTAGTTTCACTTCTATCCAGGGATCATCAGATGGTTGATGGGGCTGATCTTGGCTCTGAAACTTCGGCTACAGTGCAGACATGTTGTTCCTCAGGTCAGTGCTGGCCAGGATTGCTGTCTTGGCTCGTTTAATATCCGTTGCCTTTCCTCCATGAGGTGATATATATATATATATATATATATATATATATATATATATATATATATGTGTGTGTGTGTGTGTGTGTGTGTGTAGTATAATTGAAAAAACACAGGTTTAAATAAGTTGAGTGGTAATTTTATTGGCCGACGCTGCAGTGTTTCGATCTATTAATTAGATCATCTTCAGGGCATTTGTTGGTATATGGAAGGTGATAAAAAATCTTTATCACAGAATAACGAGAAAAGCAAGTGATAGTCCTTGTTTATCAGTCTGTTCAAAATTTGTAAAATCTGAAGAAAGGACGCTGAAAAAAGTGGACGGTTTGAAATATGACGTCAAATATTCTCTTTTACGGTGTGAGTATGAGAGTGTGTGAGTGTGTGTGTATCGAAAAAAGCATTGTGCATTTTTGTTGTGTGTGTGGTTGCGCGTGTGTGTATAAATCTTTTGCGATAAACGACATCGAAACAAACTTCAAGGTTGTGTGTGTGTGTGTGTGTGTGTGTGTGTGCTTTTCATTAAGAAAAGTTGTTTGTTTTCAGTGGCGAGAAAATATTCTTTTAACTTTTGAGTTGCTGTGTGCGTTTATTATGTAAGGAGGTTGGGGGAAAAGATATCTACGCGTGTCAAAAAGATATATATATATATATATATATATATATATATATATATATATATAGTGTACACAAAAATCAAGCTCTGATGATAGGGAATGTGTAAATATATTTACTTTTTCATTAATTGTTTTACTTTTAGTTTGCCCCGGACATACAAACACACACACAACTGCCGTTTATATATGGATAATAGACAGATGACACACAAAACTGACACCTACTAATAGATTCTGAACTCTACTAGAGAAGCAATGACTTCGAAAAGTGATCAGTTTCATCTTAAACAGCTCGAAATGATATCTGTATCGTTAATGTTGATGATAAATGTTGTTCATTGTTCACATTTGGTTGGCATTTAATTAGCAACGCATTAAAAAAAATCAAAGTTTCTTATCTCTATGCATTTCGCATTTATCTAATTGATAATCGCCTTTAGTCATTCTCCACTTGGTACATCAATATTTACAGAAACTAATTAGAAAGTTGACGCAGGATTAAGTGGCATTTTATGTCTTCGTAAGTGGCATCTACTGAGTAGCGAGCTGCTTTAAAATCTCTAATGCAAGCTAAGAGATTTCTTCTTTTATTATAGCCACAAGGAATGTGTTCAGCTGAACCAAAATACAGCGAAATAGTATTGTTAATTAAGTATAAAAAACACATATTTTATAGTAATTGTTCTTTTTATCCTCGTGTTATCCTATTATAATGAGGATTTGGTGTATGTAACCAAAACTACGTCACTGCTTACGTCACAAGACCCTTAGGAATTGGCTAAGTTTATAAATGCGTATTTAATTTATAGTCAAAATCATTATTACATAGAATAGAATATATCTTATTTATTAACGATGTTTCTATGAAAATCTGAGTCAGTTTTGCCTCAAAACAGCCCATGTTATTAGTGCGTTTAAAATCCTGCAATGTGTCTTATATATCACTAAGAAATAAAGGTTTACATGATATATGGTGTGGTTGATTTGCATTCTGGTTTTAACAAAACCAGATTTAAGAAATAATTACTTGGTGTTATTGACCCCTAATGGCATTGTTTTATTCTCTAACGTATTAAAATCAATCCTATAAAGGATTATATATAAAAAATAAGATATAATTGAAATAATCTTTTTATATGCGTTTTTATTTTGTTTCGTTAGTTTTTTTAATTTAACGTATTTCATTACATTAAAACTTAAATCATTACGTATGGAGAGCGCATAGTCTAGCTAGTCTAAATAATGGACCATTATGTTTTTATTAGAAAGAAAGTAAAGAAAAAGAAATGCCATTCATGAAATATACAATAAGATAGAAAAAAAGAGAGTAGTAGAAAGACAAAGAGGGATGAGCGTGCGGATGGGATCGCTAATCTTTTTCAATCAACTATAATGAATAAATGAAAAGAAGGAATTATTATACTTTTTACATATTGAACTATTTGACAATAGCTCTTAAGTAAACATATCAAACGTTGTAATAATTAAATTATTATACTGTGGTTTTAAAACACAAGACCTGTTAGTTGTGATTTATTTGCCTGTTATTGATCTAATATATCTTTATGTTATTCATGATATTACAAATATATGATATCTTTCTAGAAAGTAATAAGATTAAGTGTGTACAAACATTTCTATTATGAAATATTATCAGGCCGCTTAATATACAACGAACTATGTAACCCAGTACTACCTGTTTCATAATCGGATCATCAGCGACTAAACTGGTCAAACAACTGATTTTTTCTGATGAGGAGGATGGCTAGATAACATGCAGAACGAAAAACAAGACCTACAAAGGGTGGAGAAAGCTCAACGGCCATCTAACACATTATTTCTAAAGTTCAACCCCTCCTCATCACGACAGGACCATATAAACTTGGTAGTGTCAGAACCATGCCGTTGAGTATTTAAGCCGGGCCACCAGAGACGGATAGGTCTGGCACTCGGCCAAAAGATAAGAAAATCCAAAGGGTGTTACCATCATCATCAGGAATCAACGGTTGTTTGTGTACTTATCGCTGCGTCTGTGGAAAATCGACGGGAAACAAGCACATCTTCCTTTTTTTTTAATATATTTACCAACCCCTCTGCACAAGCAGGATGCGGCACAAGGTCATTTTTAAGCGGAGTTTAACAGGTTTGAATTCAGAGTTTTGCTTCTCCTAGACCGGTTGCCTAACCAAGGTTAAAGAGCCCAGTCTGCCCTATTATTTACCCATAACTGGAAGGAGAGTAAAATTCATACCTTTCCCAAGAGTATTAGCGTTAAGTGAAATGCAATTACCACATCCAGGATTTGAACTCGGGGCGACGAGTCCATTTCCCATGACTTTAACCATTACACCACGCGCTTCCTTTGACCAGGATATGCATGCGGTATTTGGGGACCGTTTGTGAATTTCTTATTCCCTTGTTAGTCCTTCCATGAATTCTCCACATGTGAAGTCGTTGGATGGAGTTGGTCCAACCAACATAGGATGAATGCCGTCACATATAACAGATTATGAGTTTAAAATCAACTTTCAGAAATTGCTCTGATGGGAAATCACTCACCTGGAAACATTGCTGGAAGTTTTCAACTGACACTGATTTTGCTTAGATTGTTTTCAACAATATCAAAATGGTTCCCAGAGACGTCGGGCTTGGATTTATTGGGGAACAGTATAATAATCAAGGGATAAGGTAGTATTATTAATTTGAACCAAAACTTTGTAGTTAGCAAAATTCCGTTTGATATTCATTCACTTCTTCCTCTTCGTGACTCACTTAACCAAATTCACTTGTAATAATCTAAGATTAATCAACTGATTGGAAATTTTGAGAGGTAAACATCAACTGAATGCTTTGAAAAATCTTCAAGATCAATATTGATCAGGGTTGCGAACCTTAAAAATAAAATCAGTCTCATTACTTTCTAGATAGATCTTGTATATCGAAACTGGCTTTTAATCCATTGGGTGTGCAGAAATAATTGGGTAACAAATGATAATAATTCTGCCTTAACTTACATATCGCTTTAGTAACCCTTTCAAGACTGACTATGAAATAATTCAGGTATTGCTGTAATATTGTTTAGGTAATAATTGTAAATGGATTTGTACATGGGCTTATCCATCCGTTATCGTGACAGGCAAGTGACATTATGTCATGAAATCAACTGAATGGAATGAAGCTTATCTTCATGACACACTTGTTGGAATCCAAGATTAATCAGCTGATCGTAAATTCTGAAGGGCAAACATCAACTGAATGCTTTGAAAAATCTTCAAGAACAATATTGATCAGGGTTGCCAACCTGAGAAATATAAATAAAATCAGTAAATCAGTATTGTATATCAAAGCTGCCGTTTAATCCAATTTAATAGGACAACAGATTAATAATAATTCTGCTCCAGTTTTATATCATTTTAGTAACCCTTTCAAGACTATGAAATAATTTCTATATCGCTGTTACTATTTAGGTAGTTATGCTAATTTATTTTTTTAATCATTTTTCTTTTATTTAATTCAATTGCAAATTAAATTTGCTTTATATCTTAAAATATTCATGTACACTGTTCAAACTAAATTGAATATTACGATCATGGCCGTTTTCTCTAGTTTACGTTCGCACATACGCATATATAATATATATATATATATATATATATATATATATATATATATATATATATATATATATATATATATATATATATAGAGAGAGAGAGAGAGAGAGAGAGAGAGAGAGATGAGAGGTATCCAAACTTGGTATTAAGGGATGATTCTATATGTGATTTCTAAGATAGACTGTATTATTATTGTATGATCCAGTATGTATAAATACAGTGAATCTTTAAATCTCTAAAAAGAGCTCAATGTATAATAAACTTTTTTAGATTATATACAGAGCAATATTTATCTTTGAAAGGAAGGAAAAACTCAACACCGTTATTCCATTATAAATTTATTTCGACCAAAATCTAAGTTGATTTAATATAGCTCCCCAGAACTTAGTCTCATCAGATGGTAAATCAATTCTGGGGAGCTATATTAAATCAACTGAGTTTTTCCTTCCTTTCAAATATATATATATATATATATATATATATATATATATATATATATATATATATATAATCATAGAGAGAGAGAGAGTTAAATTTGTAATGGAATCTGCGGTATGAGAAATAATACAACTTCAAAAATAAAATTGAGCACCAGTGAAAAATGTCAATCTAATTTACAAATGTTCATACTTTTATGTTTTTATATATATATATATATTATTTTGGGTGGAGAGGTGTATAGAAATATGATAATAAGAAATTTACTACTATATCAATTTAAGATTACTTGAGATTATTTTTGTGTCTGTTTTTCATTTATATTTATTGATCGATTGTTTTGTTGATAGATTTTCTTTCTCAGCTGCAATGCTGATATCAACCTTGATCTTTTTGTAAACCTGAAACAAAAAACGTTGGTTTTATCGGAAATCAAACCAGCAGTTTAAGAAAAAACGAATAATACGAATATATCCAACACAAATATACACAACATATACAAATATATACGAATAAATACATACAACATATGTACATATATATATATATATGTATACAATATGAATACATGTGTGACCTAAAGTCGGTATCAGTCAGAAAGCAAGGGAGTATATCCCCTTTTCACTAGCGTTAGAACAAGGGGATTGTTTTAGTGTCTGAGGTGGAGTACCACACCTACCATCAGCTCCTTACTTTACCGCACAGATATATTGCTGCTCTACAAATACATTTACAACTTCAACAATAAGACCCCCCCCCCCCGGCGTAAATATCTAAGTTTCAATGCAATGAAATATAGCTGTGCTAATCGTACGCTGAGTTGGCGAGTTCCAGTATCGGACCAGGAGCCTGGGGGTTCCTAGTCGGAGCTTTACCGACTAAGCTACGAATATATACAAATACAAATATATACAATACTAGCAGCGACTACCCGGTGTCGCCTGGGTAGAGGGGGGATTTTTTAAAGTTAGTCCCACAGATCCATTATTACTGAATCGTGAGTTGAATCCTCGTGGGATGCCCCATTCAAATCCCTATGTAAAAAAAAAGAACTTGCATTGATCCAGTTACTCTGAAAAAAAAAGTTAATTTCTACTATCTAAAATATTAAATGAAAATAAATCCATGCTGTTATCATTTAAATTTTATCTTTTAATTATCTTTACGAATATAAATCAAATATCTATCCTTTTTGCTCAAAAACCAAGTCCTGGTGATATTTAATGTGTATATATATTTACCCTTGCGTTAATTGTTTTATTTTCGAAGTTTCCTCCGGACAAGCATATACACACAACTGCCCTTATATATGTATAGATAGATATACAAATATATACAAATACAATAGTGAGTTACTCTTTTCACGAAACCGAATCTTCAATTTTTCCCTTCAAAATTTTTTTCTTCTTTTTTTTTCTTTTGATTTTAACAATATCTAATTCATTTTTTATTATTGTTATATAATGACATGTACTGGGGCACGGTCTCAATGTATGGGAACGATGCTCCGGCTCAGTATTACAGTCGTTGGATGGGATGATACCAAATATAATACTATAGTGAGAGATTTCTTCTAATGCTGGTCGTAACACAGATTATAGTATTCTGAAGGAGAGCTGGTTTCGTTCTTTTTACCAACTAGGCTGAAATATGATTAAATAACCAAAAGCTGTCAACGGATCAACAATTAAACACAACGCTTTTTGATGGTTATGTACAAAATATATACATTTATCTTACAAAGGAGCGAGGTAATTTCTTTGTCAGTTGATTGGCGATCTACAGCTGTTTTTTTTTTTTTTTTTTTGGCTAAATTATCAATTTTGTAGCGAGTGGCAAGACATCAGAGTATATCGGTAAAGTTGTGGCAAAAGCACCGAGCTATGGCGAGCTCCCTGGTTTCGGAGTGTCTGACTCCAGCGGACGTTCTCACTTCTCTCTCTTCTTTTCCTTCATCTCGGTCTCTCTGACTCCGGCTGGCGATCTGTTATTTATGGGATCCAGACCTCCCCACCCCTAACATATATCTGTGATTGGCCAGCCACTCGATAACATTGCCTACCTGTCTAAATGGCTTGTGTCAGCCTTAGTTGTAGTTTTCCATTGGTTTTTTCCAACTGCCACAACTGAAGGTCAGCCATTGTTTTATTTATATAAGTTTTTTAAAATTTTTTAACCAACTTTTCAAAAACTTGGAATCTAATTGGTTAAATTATTGTTTTTCTTATTTTTACATTTTCTTTTCTTACAGTAACTTTTAACTTTTAACAATCCACTGTAATTAATAATTAGGGTAGTTTTAGTTAATTAGTAATTAATTAACAGATCGCCAATCAACCATAACACTTTAATAGTGTTATAGTTATGAATTTTTATTAATTCAGCAAATTTTCGAATAGAAATAGAAATCAACAAGGATTTATGTGAACATGTTATTTAAAGTTCAAATTCAAATATCGTGATACGTATATTTCACTGGTATGACTTGTAAGATATTTTTATAAATATTAAATAAATTCATCAATATACATTGATATTATTTTTTTCGTTTTCTAGTTAGCAATAAAATTATTTTTACACGTACGAAAAATTTCACCTTAGCTCAAAACCATCTGTAAATTTTCCATCGATTTCTCACTTGAAGCAAAAGACACGATTACGTTCTCTTTTTTTAAAATCTAAGAGTGAAATCTAAGATCAGAATTTTGTTAATATTAAAAAGAATGAAAATAGATTTTCTCATTTTGGAAACTTTCTACAAATTTAGTTTGAAGATGGAAAGGTTAAACCATAACGATACACTTACTGACATAACTAAAATGATTATTACTTCTTTAACAATATGCGTCCCCCACACCAGGGCGTAAGTATTTAAGTTTTAATGTAATGAAATATACCTGTGCTACTCATGCGCTGAGTTGGCAAGGGGTGGTATCGAGCCAGGAATTTTGTAATTCTTAGTTTTGAGCCACAAATATATACAAATACAAATATATACGACTGTTGCATATCGTGCGGGCGGAAGTAGGATTTTCCGTTTAAACCGAAACAAAGAAAAGACGACAAAAATAACAATTGACTTTTTCCGGTTAACGCGAACAAAGAAAAAAGTAAAACAATGAAATCGGATGTAGATTTTTCCGCTGATAAGTATAACAAAAGAAAATGCGTGGGCGGTTTATATACATAAACCGGCCGTGAGACCCACGTAGCCACCTCTTCCACCTCACCAACCCATTTCAGCAGTCATTGTCAACGCTCGCCACCCACGCACAGCCGAGGGAGAAGTTTCTACTATACACATGTGTTCTGATTTCATCAAGTCCGACAACTACATTTAAGTCAAGTAGACAATATACACCATATACGATTTAGTGCCGTGAAAAAGGCACTATGTAACACAACTTTCTACAAATTTAGTTTCAGGGTTGAAAGGTTAAACTTTAACGATACACTTGCGGACAAAATTTCAGTTTCAAACTTCAATTTTTTCTTTCCAAGTCAGAAAATACGAAAACAAAAATTCCTTTCAGATACCAATTCATGTCCACCAGTATTGAACATCGTGTAGAAACACCACAAACCTACAACAAAAAACACAATGTTTACACAAAAAAACTTTTACTCGTTCTTACTTTAATTGAATACTAACTTTCTTTACAACCATCTTATGGAGAATCGGTGTCCGTCTGTAACTCAAATTACGTTACGGTTTGCATAACAATACCCTCAGGAATAGCGTAACTTTATCAGTGAGTATTTAATTCAACCCAAAATCATTAATACATAAAATAATAAATCTTATTTATTAACGAGGTCTCTATAGAAATCTGAGTTAGATTTACTTCAAAACCTTCCATGTAAATTAGTGCGTTTAAAATCCTGAAATGTGTCTTATATATCACTAAGTAATAAAGGTTTACATAATATACTGTGTGGTTAATTTGTAAACTGGTTTTAACAAACTGGGTTTAATAAATAATTACTTGGTGTTATTGATCTTTTTCATTCTCCATCGTATTAAAATCAATCCTATGAATGATTTTATATAGAAACCAATTAAAATATAATTAAAATAATTGATTTTTTTTATATGCGTTCTTATCTAATTTCGTTATTTTTAATTTAATATATTTCATTACATTAAAACTTAAATACTTACGTACAAGAGCGCATATTGTTGAAGAATAAAAGTGATGTTAGTAAATATATTTGTAGAGCAGCAATAGATGCTTTATATGTTATAGTAGGATACTATAAACTTTTTATATTATTTCCCAATGTACCGCTTTATGTGAGTGAAGTCCATCTTTCAATTGTGGCACATTTTAATACATTTGGTAAAAGAATAAAATAAAATTGAAAAATAATAATAAAAAATAAAAAATGAAATAAACGCAGTTTCATGTACGAAACGACCAGAAGTTTCCTGTGCTGAATAAATTTGGTCACGCCAACATTTTGGAGATGTCTGGCGAAAAATCAAGACAGTGATTACTTAGAATATCTATATATATATATATATATATATATATATATATATATATATATATATATATATATATAAATCTGAATGCGTATATATGTATGTATATATTAATATAAATGTTTATATTTATGAATAGATATATGCATATCACTTTGTGTCGGATTTTCTATTACCAGATATATATATATATATATATATATATATATATATATATATATATATATTATATATATAATTATGTTTTGTCGGATTTTATCTAATCTGTTATTTTATATATATATATATATATATATATATACACACACACACACACGCACACACATATATATATATATATATATATATATATATATATATATATATATATATATATATATATAATCAAGTAGACGAATACGATATGGTAAGTGTGTGTGAGATAAGTAAAATCTTCTGCTTGAATTGTTAAGCAAATATGAATGGGTGCAGACTGAGTGATTCGAGGGAAAGAAACTAGAAACATCAAAGGAAACTAACAATTAGCTTTCTTTAAAAAAAAAATCAAAATAGGAACTAAAAAGAAAAAACAAACAAATGAGAAGGAAAAAGTTTCCGGGCGCCATTCATCAACTTCGGATTTTATCTCTAAAGAATAAGATAACCGACTGACTGGAATTCTATGCATAATTTTGTTCCTTTTTTTAAAATTCCAAATCGGAATTCTAACAAATATATTTTTTTTACCTTTTCCTCTTCGAATTTTCATCTCTTTCTCTTCCAATCATTATTCAATATTGAAAAAGGACTAAACTTTACGTTAAAAAAAAATTTGAAGACCCAAAAGAAAAAAAAAGTAAGAATTAAAATATTTTAATCTCTAAAATTTAGGAAACAAATGCATCGTCACCTTTTTATTTTTAATTGTCAAAACGAGGAGTGATTCAAAGTACGATGGAAAGTTTCCATACATCACATATTGTGATATCAGCGTTTTTGAATTCTTGGAAACGGCTGACGAGGCCTCGTGTGAGAAATGTCTTTTTTTCCGAAGAAGCTAACAAGATGTCTCGCCCTGGAACGGCTGACTAGGCATCGTACAAGGAATATCTTTTTTTTTCTGGAGAAGTTGCCAAAAATATCTCGCCCTGGAACGATTGATGAGATATTGTGCCGATATGACGCCATAGAATAATTTTGATATTTCGGACCGTTGTCCATATCATTATTGTGGTATGTATAAACACACGATAACCATGAATTCAAATGTGGTTTCTGAGCTAAAATATCGTAACTACTAATTTAAATTAACATTTCAATTCAAGGTTATCGTGTGATGATTAATTTCAAGGTAATTAAAAAACACCTGAACAGAGCCCGGGGTTACAGTGGCCTGAACGTTGAGTTTATACACACCACAATAAAGATGAGGACAACAGTCCGAAATATCAAAATTATTCATATGAAGCATCTCATAAATACAGGCAAATATGACGCCATAAGTTCTGAAATTTATACTCAACTGAAAATAATGCAATTCTATTTTGCCGTCTTAGTAAGAAAGTCTTGTTCTGTCTTCCACAGAGATCGATTAGTTATGTCTCTCGTTAGTCATTGTGGCTTAGACAACACCAAGTGAATGACAAAGTTGTCTGAAAATGCTAACGCATATTAAAAACTATGAGCGTCTACGTTAAAGGGAATAGAAAAAAAACACCACCCGAGCGCTGTAAAAATTAATTTTTGATCGATATTGCCTCGGGGGGGGGTAGGAATTAAAAATTCAATGTCAGAGAGTTTGAATCATAAGTAAATAAAAATCATTAAATTTATTAAAGGACTAAAAAAAATAAAAGAATTTGAAATGGAAACTTAGTTCTGATAATATTAAATAAATAAAATAACTAAAATAAAACAAATTATGTATTAATATATAATACCGGGAATGTATTTATCAAAATTTGCTTTAATAAACAATGAGGACCGTCTAAGATGCATGGTCAAATTTTAGTGTATATAATACAAGGTTGTTTTTTTTTTCCATGTAATGATGATTTTGGGTAATGTGACGTATGCAGTGACGTAGTTTCGGTTACAGATAAATTGAGACCGAATCTCCATTATTAATAGATTAGTTGTCATTTATGCCACCATACGTTCGCCGCCTCCAGTCAAACACTTTGGTTACATGGATATCAATATTTTACTGGATATACATAATTACCAACCCCTCCAGCATGAATAGGATGTGACACAAGGTCAATTTCTTAAGCAGAGTTTGACAGATTTCAATTCATAGTTTTCCTTCTCCTAGACTAGGCATGTTGTGTGAAAGGTCTTTTTCCTGTGGAAATTATCGAAATGTCTCACCCTGAAACGACTGATGAGATATTGTGCCGATATATCATCATAGGTTTTGAAACTGGCCGGCGGGCCCTGTGTCCAGTGGCTTCGGCTTCTGGAACGGTAAGGACTTTAATATTAACGTGAATCTCAGGGGCCATCTCTCCAGGAAACACCTTCCTTCCTCGTCTTAAAGAGACAGAGCTGGATTTATTGCCCGGTGCCTGAAGAGCCTAAAAAAAGAAATTCCGAGGGGTTACACTCAATTTTTAATATTAGCCACCGCACGAGCGTCGGTTTGTGCGTAGCTCTCCACGTAAATCGGACTTTATGTTCATCTAACACGGTTAGATATCGGAAAGCATATACTCTACTGAAATTGATGCAATTTTATTTTACTGTCTTAATAAGAAATTGGACACATGTTGTAGTGGATATAGGCGTTGAGTTAAAACAGTTCTAAGTGAAAATGATCTCTAGGCAGTAGATTAAATCTTCGCCAAGGGTGACGGTAAGATAGAATAATTAACACAGCTTAAACACTTGTACCCAGTCATGGCTAGCGGAATGAGAACAGTCTAACCCCGTATATTGAAAATAGGGTTAGGTTTGAAGTTCCATGAAGGATATTGTGTTCGAAGAGAAGTATTCCAAATTCGAGGAGGGGGACCCGAGTTCGAGAAGATCCCCTAGGCCGACAAAAAATACCGAAAGAAAGTCGAAATAGTCCGAATAATATAAATTTTCAAGTCTCATGCGAAAAATTCAGAGAAATAAGAAAATCTTGTTCTATCTTCACAAAAGATCGATAAATTATGCCTCTCGCTAGTCATTGTGACTTAGACAAAACCAAGTGAATAAGAAAAGATGTCTGAAAATGGCAACGCATATTAAAAACTTTGTGCATTAACTTTAAAGAAATTAATAATGATTTATGCCACCATATGTTCGCTGCCTCCAGTCAAACACTCTAATTGCATGACTATTAACCCTTACATTATATACATATTTACCAACCACTCCGAATGAGTAGGATGTGGCACAAGGTCAATTTCTTAAGTGGAATTTATCTGGTGTGGATTCAGTTTTACTTTTCCTAGACTGGTTGCAGAATCAATGTTAAAGCGCCCAGTCTGCCTTACTATTTACTCATGTCCGACTGGGGAATAGTTGGATTCATACCTTTCCCAAGAATATTAGCGCTATGTGAAATAGAAACAGCATCGTGCAGGATTTGAAATCGTCTCACCGTATCCATTTCCAATGACGATAATCATTACACCACGTACCTCCACACTTTACTCGATGTAGCCTTGTTTTAATTGCTTAAACGAATCTTTGTATTTTATCATAAATCTTTGACAAATCAACGCTTCTTCCAAACCGTGGTTGTATCAGTATTAAAATACGGCTGCACCACCTGGACTCTTACGAAGCACCTAGAAAATAAGCTAGAAGGGAATTGCACATGAATGCTGCGTGCGGTCTTAAACAAATCCTGGAAGCAGTACTCCACAAGAAAACAGCTGGAAGGCCACTTACACCTTATCACAAAAATCATCCGAGTAAGACGAACCAGACATGTTGGAGAAGCAAGGATGAACTTATAACTAACATTCTCCTGTGGAAATGTGCACATGGGTACGCCAAGCAAGGACCTACATCGATCAGCTCTACGTGGATTCTGGATGCTGCACAGAGGACCTCCCGTGGGTGATGAAAGATAGGGATTGTTGGCAAGAGATAGTCATAGATATCGATGCTGACAGCTCGACATGATGATGATGATTTCTCTTGGTTTTTCATCACCACTCCACTTTGGTCCTTAGACTAGACGAGTGATCAAGCACTAGCACCTATATGATTGCCCCAACCATATTGCTTTTATGGCAGATACAAGCCCTTTTTATCATGTATGTGCTATAATGCGGCGGCTGAGAGTCTTAGTGTCCTATGTATGACGTTAAATTCTATCTGATGGCAAAGTTCCAGTTCTGGAGCTCTGGAGGATGTAGAATACTCCTTCATCACTATTACTCCCAGTTCCACCCTGACTCAGAGTGGTAGTACCTGTTAGAGTTCCATCTATGGGTTAAATAAATAAAAGAATCTGTTTAAAAAATTTGTTTAAAGAAATTTGAGTTTAAAAAACAATGAGTACCCATCAAGAATGAATAAAACAAAACACCTTCGGCATAAAATAACCAAAAGGATGCCGTAAAATCCAACAAACCAACCAACCAATTAATTTTTCATCACAACTCTCAGGCCTTTGATCGTTGTTAATTAGCTGGGATCTGAAGAATTAACAATGAAAATTATTTGATTAGATTTTAATTAGAACAATTAGTTTTCGTTGTCAAATCCAAAAGAGACAATCCTATAAAATCAGCTTCCAAGGAAATGGGATGCATGTTCGAAATCATCGAAATTTAAGGCTGTTCCATTTTCACATGAGCCTAGGGCTTTTATAGTTCAGGGGGCGCCGTACAAATATGAAGACAAAGGATAAAATACATGAATGAATATCTTTTAGAATGAATGATGTATGAGACCAAAATGAATAAAACATTTTCTTTCTTCTTTTGAAATTTCTTTTTGTTGTGTGACGTAAATGATTTCAATTATTAAATATATTTCAATTATCATCTTTTTTTCTTTTTACTTTTTCTTTTTCAGTGGAAATACCAGTTGACAACTTAGGCGACATTACGCGTAAGTATTTATGCCCCCTTTTTAAAAAAGAAATTCAATTCTCAAAGAAGCAATGTTTTTTCATCCTATTAGAAAAATAATATATATGGGTATATGGAGTGCGTGGTCTAATGGTTAGTCGTATGAAATGACTGGTTGTTCCCAGTTCAAATACTGAACGAGACTGTTTGTATTTCAATTTGCCCGATTAGCCATGGGAAAGGCATGAATCTAATTTCCCTCCCTCCATCTATGGGTAACTCGTCTAGGAGAAGAAAAACTCTGAATTCAAACATGTTAAACTCTGCTTAAGAAATTAACCTTGTTTCACATTCTGTTCGCACAGAGGAGTTGGTAATTACACACACACACACACGTATGTGCGCGTGCATGCGTGCGTGTGCGCGCGTGCGTGTGTGTGCTTTAAGCATGTATGGATGGTGGATGTCAGTTTTGAACTGACTAATATTTACAATATATATATATATATATATATTATATATGTGTGTGTGTGTGTGTGTGTGTGTGTGAAAATGGAAAAAGAATTGAATCTGACAATATGAGGAAAAATGAGTAAAGAAAAGAAATGTAGATGGATAAAATGAATTTAATCGATATCACATTAATCGATATCACTTACACATGTGTTTCGGTCAGTTTATGTGTGTGAAAATATTTCGCACACATAGAAGAATCGACCTTCATCAGAGTGAACATTTATTTTGAATTCAAAATAAATGTTCAGTCTGATGAAGGTCGATCTTCTATGTGTGCGAAATATTTTCACACACATAAACTGACCGAAACACATGTGTAAGTGATATCGATTAATGTGATATCGATTAAATTCATTTTATCCATCTACATTTCTTTTCTTTACTCATTTTTCCTCTATATATATATATATATATATATATATATATATATATATATATATATATATATATATATATATATATATATAGTGTGAACAAAAATTATTATTAAGACAATCAGGAATATTTCTTGTTTGTTGTTTAATCTCAACTAGTTTCGACCTTCGGTCATCTTCAGGAGAAAATTTATTATTTGAAGAAATTGTTGATACATTATTAGAAAGGGAGCATTATAGAAGAGTTAAAAATGTTCAAGTGTTATAGTGGGTTTAACATGCTGTTAAAATCCGGGTAGGCGAGTTTTTGATAGTAGCATGTTCATTTGTTGTGATAGATATATATATATATATATATATATATATATATATATATATATATATATATATATATATATATATATATATATATATATATATATATATATATATATATATATATATATATATATATATATATATATATATATATATATATATATATATATATATATATATATATATATATATATATATATATATATATATATATATATATATATATATATATATATATATAGAATTAAACAAAAGACACATCTGTTTAACAATTTTATTCTATTTTTGATCTTTTCGAGTTTTCTGGTCAACTTCTTGATATTTGGGTGGAATTCGTGGATAAGCCTACCAAAGTTCAAGTTCGAAATTGGAAATTAATTTTCACAACACCTAAAATTACATTCATGCCCCCACTCTAATTACCGAAGTATTCTAACGGAAAATACACACATTCTGCACAAAGAAAAAATAAACAAAAACTCCAAATACTAGAAGCTTTATACATAAAACAATACAAACCATCCTTAAACAAAATTAATTTCCAATGCAGTACACACATTTTAAAATGCCTATAACACTTTTCTCATCAATTCTTCTCCTTCCAGCCTCCACATTGATATAATTTTTAAAAAAACGGAACACATCACCCCTGATGATGGCACTTCGAAGTGCCGAAAGTACTTGGGACTTGAACTTTGGTGGACTTATCCACGAATTCCGACCAAATATTAAAAAGTTGGCCAGAAAACTAGAAAAGATCAAAAATAGAATTGTTAAACAGCAGGAGATGTGTCTTTTGTTTAATTCTACATGTATAAATGAAAGAATGCTGCCAAATACACACACACACACACACACACATATATATATATATATATATATATATATATATATGTATATATATGTGTGTGTGTGTGTGTGTGCGTGCGTGCGTGTGCGTGTGTGTGTGTGTATAACCGTTTGTGAACGGACGGTTTCTTTTTTATTTTGATACTCAAAACACAATGAAGACATTAAAAATGTTTCATACTATAAAACTCTTTTGACATGTTTTTTTTGTTTTTTAAATTTTATTTTAGTTTTATGTTATTTTCTGAAATGGGGGGGGGGGTCAAGATCAAAAATCGGATGAAACCATTGATTTCATTCACTCTAAGGATTATATGTCTAGTAAAACAGACAAACATTTAGCCGTGTTTTACGGCAGAAATGCATCATAAATGATTTTATCATTGATAGATTATTTATGATTTTAATACAGACATCCATTGTAAATTGTTTGACTGTTTATGTAACTAGTGACAGATTCACCAAACATGTATTTTAATCAAATCACTAAATATACGAGGAAGAAGTATTTATGTTTTAATATTTTTAAACATAATATTAAATTAATGACGCTTATTTTTATTTAATTCGAATTGATTTCAATATATAATTGATATACAGGATTGCTTTTAATACGGTTGAGAAAAAAACAATTATATTAGAGATCAATGACACCAAGGAATTATTTATTAAATTTTGTTAAAACTTGTATTCAAATTATTCACACCATATACAATGTAAACATATATATCTTAATAATATATAACACACATTGCAGGATTTTAGACACATTAATAATATGGGCTGTTTTGAGGCAAATCTATCAAAGCTAGACCTTAATAAAGACATTGTTAATAAATAAGATGCTAATTAAGATTAAATAATGATTATTTGATAACCATTGAGAATATAATATAAATAACTAAAGGAATTATGATATCGCCGGTGAGGTCGTGTCGGTTACAAACACACACAATCTTTAATACAATCGGATTGTAACTGTGAAATTGTATTGTACATGTTTTTTTTCTTTGGGGGAATGTTTTGTTTTGTTTTTCTTGTTTTTTTTGTTTGTTTGTTTTTAAAAAAAATAGAAACCTATTGCTGATACTTATTAATTCTTTTTTTAAATAGTCCAGTGAGCCAAAAGATTTGTAATAATTTGGTAGAATGAGCCAAAATTCAGCAGCTGCACATGCTTTTGACAAGGTCGTTGAGGTGATGAACCACAATGGACTTTGTGATGCCAATCTCGACTGATACTCTCTGTGTGCTACTCGCCGGGTTTCCCTTTATGTCGTGGAGCGCGGCCTTGAAATCCACGATTTTAGATCTGATATTTCCCTGATACTCACGGTTCTTACACCCCGAGGGAAATTACTTGAACCATCAAGTTACTGTCATGTGATCAACTGCACCATCACCATTTGTGCAAGCAATTGTCTTTGGTTGCTTCTGTGTCATTATGGCCCAATTTGAACTCGTAAAGCAGAAGTTTTCGAATTAGACGAAGTTACACGTTCATCTGTGCGGTTCACACGAGTCAGTACATCAACTACCAAGCAGAGCGAATACCTTTTCGCGGCTTTAACTAGTTTAGTCACGTGATATTCACAGCACAAACTAGTTTGTACCAAAATATTACAAAACTTTTGACTTTGATTCCAAATTTCCCATTCGTTCTAATTATGTACACTTGGAGTCTACAAAAGAAATTGATTTAAAAACTATTTAAGATATTGGCAATCACGATACATAATTTTCTAGAGAAGTTAAAGTTTACTAGCAGGACCTGTGGGTATACCACAGCATGATAATCTAATTATTACAACGTTATGTATATATATTTAAGATCTATTGCCAAATACTTCAATATGTAAAAAGTATAATAATCTTGATTTAACTCTCCCCCCCCCCTCTCTCTCTCTCTCTCTCTCTCTCTCTCTCTGTCTCTTACTTTTAATTGAAACAGATTCAATCTTTTCATTTTTTCATTACTTTTAATTGAAACAGATTATCACTCCCGTGCTATTACCTCCTTTCTCTATCTTTCCCCTGCGTTCTTTCTTTCTTATTATATATTTTCTGTGTAGCATGTTCTTTTTCTTCCCTTTCTTTCTTTATAATAAAAACGGATCGGCCCTTTATTTATATGGGGCGACAACACCCATCAAAAATTTAAAAAATGGTGGATAAGCAACACCAGATAATCAGAATTTACAATTTTGAATTTTTATCTTGGAAGAATTAGACGGTCTCTATTCTAACCAGAGGATGTTGCAAGATGCTAAAAAAGAGTGAAAGAGAAATCAAGATTATTATATTTTTTACATATTATACTATTTTTCAATAGCTCTTTAGTAAACATATGACAGTTTGTAATTATTAAATTATCATATATCCACGTGTCCTGCTATTTAAAGTTTATTATTGCAAATAACAGTCAAGGGTAAAAAATAGACGCTTCCTAAATTCATTTTCACATTCCTAATACTCCAGTATTTCCGTTTAGAAATAACGATTTATGTTTTTTTTCTGTTCTTTGTAATAACAACGGTTTGTAAGGAATCAATTCCACCCAATTTTCCAAACCAGTGTAACCTGATCCCCCCCCCCTTATGGATTTCCGTGGGTGGCATCGGTAACTAACACGAATGTGCTTCAATTGTTTTTTCTGTTTCTGATGGTCTTTCAGAATCTTTACGTTTCTATAAACATTCCTGATGGTTTAAATTTCTTGTACTCATCATCGATGGATTTTTTTTTGGGGGGGGGGCTAATTTCCAGAAATCAGTTGGAAAAATTCCATTGCACGACAATAACAGAATTTGTTTGGCTTAATTCTAAGACATGAAATTACTTCTCAACAGCAACAATTTTTGACTCCTTAACGAACAATGAAACACCTGGTGGTGCTGAAAGCCCTAACAATAAACTTTGCGTATTTCTCTACAAAACTGAATCAATAGTATGGGTATGTCGTCAAACTGCATCAAGTGGTGGAGTTCCAATTTGAAGCTTTGGATATTGTGGAGTACCCCTTAATTTCCATTACTCCCCAGATCTACCCTGACCGGGAATGGTAAGGTCCCATATTCATAATATGACTAGACTACGTACTCCGAACATCACTAGATCCCATAAAAGAAAAAGGCCTCACACTAAAAAAAGCAAGAAGCAGGCGATACCCCGCACAGACTATTACGGATGCGGTCTATGCTGATGACCTAACACTACTCGCAAATACACCTGCACAAGCCGAATCCTTGCTACACAGCCAAGAAAAGGCAGCACGAAACGTCGGCCTATACGTAAACTCTGATAAAACCGAGTTCATATCATTTAAAAACAAAAGAGACATCTCAACTATCGATGGCAAACTCCTAAACTCGGTAGAACAATTTAGGTACTTAGGCAGTAATATCTCCTCAACAGAAAACGATGTTAATGCACGCATAGGAAAAGCATGGGCCGCTATAAATAAATGTTCAGTCATATGGAAATCCAATCTCACAGACAAGTTAAAGAGATAATTCTTCCAGGCCGATGGCGTGTCAGTACTGCTGTATGGCTGCACCACCTGGACCCTAACGAAGCGACTAGAGAATAAAGTAGATGGGAGCTGCACAAAAATGCTGCGGGTGATCCTGAATAAGACGTGGAAACAACACACCACGAGAAAACAGTTTTACGACCACCTACCACATATCACCCAAAACATCCGAGTAAGACGGACAAGACATGGGGGACACTGCTGGAGAAGCAAGGACGAACTCATAAGTGACGTCCTCCTGTGGAAGCCAGCACATGGGCACGCCAGTGTGGGCCGACCAGGAAAGACGTACATTGATCAGCTCTGTGCGGATACAGGATGCTGCATTGAGGACCTCCCGAGAGTGATGAGCGATAGGGACGGATCGAGAGAGATTGTCATGGATATCCGTGCTAACAGCGCGATATGATGATGATGATGATGATGATGATGATACATCAAATTATGAGTTAAAAATGTGTTTAAAAGAAATTGAGTTTGAAAAAAAAATGAACACCCAACAAGAATGAATAAAACAAAACTTATTCAGTATAAAATAACCCAGCAAGTGCTGACATGCCGTAAAACACAACCAATGGATCAATAGTGTCAATATCTTAAATATTTTTCCAAACAAATTTTGAAACTAATTCATTTGTATACACCGTGTATAGTCAGTCCTTTGCCATAAATAAGGAACATAAGTATTAATGTAGAATATTACAAGTTACGTGAAATGAAATATCCCCAAAAAAGGTAGAGTAATATATGAAATTGAGTGAATAATGCAACATTGACAATATAAACAAATGCTATGAACACAAACCAGAATCTGTTTCTGTATTTGTTTATTGAAAAGGAGAAACGATATCAAAGTTGGTTCAATCGAAAAATGATGGATGACTATTATTGGTTTTTAAAACAGAAGAAAAACTCAATCACAAACACAGAAACAAGAATGAATCATTTCTGAAGATAAAAATAAACTGAGTATTTCATATTTATTCAGTTATTTCCATCTAACGTTTCTTCAAAAATAAATATGCTATTTGCTGATATAGCATTTATTTTGAATATTGCTATGATATATACGAATATAATATTAATATACATTTATGTACATATCTAGAAAAAAAAAGCCTGACGTTCCTCTTAAAATTCTGAATATAGATTCGGTTGATTGATTGATTGATTTTACCGTCATGTCAAACTGTCATGTATAGGGTTAAAGTTTTTTATGTGAAATCACGCTTTGGTTATTTGCTACGTGTTCGCCGGTAGTTACTTTTTTTTCTTCTTTTTTTAAACCCATTATACGTGGTTCTTCCTTCTATTGGTTTTCGAGTTGAAACGGATTTAAAGAAAGGAAAAGAAAGAAAAAAACAGAGACGAAGATATTTTTAAGGGTTAGACATTGTTTCTTGGGTCATATCTTGGAGAGGAGATTTCCTCCTGAGCCAGTCAATAATGCGTATTACCAGTAAGGTCAGCGTTGAAATCGTAGGGGTTTCCATTTGGCGCCAAGAAGGGGGCCTTTTCTCTGCACATGCCCAGAGTGTTCTTTCTGTCTGAGGGATCATGGGGGATTGTTATATTTTTATCGAATTTTATTCTAATCTTATTTTAATACCCATTAATTAATTTTACAAATAACTAGAAGCAGTTACCCGGCGTTACCTGGGTAGATAATAAAAGTTACTCTCACAGATCCATTGGTTGTTTAGGTCTTACATAACTGATTTATATTTTAATCACCAACACAACCAATGAATTTCACTTCTCTTACTATTCAAATCCTAATTTTTAAAATATCTTTCAAGATATAAAAATCTTCATTATATTTGCACAAAAAAGCAAGCTCTGGCGATACTGAATGTGTATATATATTTACTTTGTCATTAATTGTTT
The DNA here is from genome assembly GCA_023376005.1 of Doryteuthis pealeii. NCBI lineage: Eukaryota > Metazoa > Mollusca > Cephalopoda > Myopsida > Loliginidae > Doryteuthis > Doryteuthis pealeii. Next base: position 128,801,894 of record CM042143.1, on the reverse strand, counting down.
TATTTCCGTACTTTCCTCCGGACATACATACATACATATGCACACAATTTCCCTTTATAAATATATAGATTATGATATTTTGAATTGTTTACCCCGTCTTTATTGTATATAATCACAAAGTTTAGACCATTGTAAACTCAGCCTCTGTTTTCGGTGTTTTTTATTCATCATTTTAATTACCTTAAAATAAGCCATCTTCAAACGATTACCAATTCAAACGCAGATTCGGAGCTTAATTGTTACTGCCCACTCAAGGGCACTCCAAGCAGCATAAATGTCACCAGACTAAAAATTGTGATTAGATATAGAAAAATTGGTGTGTTTGGTGTGAGGTTACAGTAGCCTGAACGTTTTGTTTATAGACAATAAAGATGAGGAAAAGAGTCCGAAATATCATAATTATTTATATTAAGCCTCACCTCACAATTATACATGAAATAATAAACGAGTTTTTATAGTTTGCTCGGAGTATTGTGTGTATATTGGGTTTATAGATCGATTTCGAAGGCTTTATCAAATGCAAGGAAAGGAAGAAAAATATGTGATTCATTTACCTTTTTTTTATTTTTATTAATGTTTCTTTAATATTTCGGGATGAATATCCCATGTTTTATAAGAAAATATTTGTTAGAAGGAATAATAATGATCCATCATGTTATTCTGCTTACATGGCCGTTACGCGTTTTTACATAAGATCAGGGTGTAGTATCTGTTTAATCACCAGTCTTAATAAACTGAAATCATTCATGATTTGTTACCGAAAAACTTATAAAATTATATAATAATCTGGAAGAAATTAGGAAAAGGTAATGGAGTGGCGGAAATTAGAAAAAGAGTATGAGTAGAGGGTAAAGAAAGCTATATATGGTAAAGAAGGTATATATATATATATATATATATATATATATATATATAGTAGTAGTAAGTAAATAAAGTCGGTGGCTCGGCCTAATGTCGGTATCAGCCAGACAGCGAGAGAGACTATCTTTTGACTAGGGCTAGGACCAAGTAGATTGTTTTTGAGTCTGAGGTGGAGCACCAGACCTATCATCAGCTCCTTACTTTACCCTACAGATCCCTGTGCTACTCATACACTGAGTTTGCGATGGCGGGTATCACACCCGGAATCTTGTGATCCCTGAATGAACGTTGGGCCGACTGATCTAAACCGGCCCTAAGGAAAGGAGTGAGAAAAAGTACATAGAGAGGCATTGTTATATATATATATATATATATATATATATATATATATATATATGAGGTAAGGTAAAAGGAAAAGTAGACAAAAAATAATGACCCAAACAAGTAGAAGTAGGAGAGAAATATTTCGTTCCGCTTTAAGCGAGGAACTTCATTAGTCTGTTTATTCAAAACACACACATATATATATATATATATATATATATATATATATATATATATATATATATATATATATATATATATATATTGGCCAAATATTTTACCAATAGATTATTTTTGGTTGGTACGATTATCTTGGTCTTTTCTTTTTTCCAAATTTTTTTTTCTCCCCGGGTAATATTTGGTAGTATATTTTTACAATCAAACTATTTGCTGGTTTTATATATATATATATATATATATATATATATATATATATATATATAAAAGGAAGGGTGTAGAAAAAGGACATAAAGAGGCAATGTTGGTGGCTGTATATAAAAAAGAGATGAAAAGACAAATAAATGGTTACCATTTGCAATCCATTTTCGTTTTCTTATGAAAAGATAGAATAAAAGACTGATAACAGAAAGGATATTTATATTTATTCCCTTTTTTTCCATATGAAACAAATTCCCATTTGTATAATGTCTAGATCATAAAAAAAACATGATTGAATACTGAAGATTGATAGGGATAAGGAAGGGAATGAGAAGATACGTAGAAAGAAATGAAAACAAAAGAATATGCATGAGATAAAGGATAATCCTAAATGTCATCATCTGGGTAATCTCCACACGTTCATATTCTAATAATGATAATAAAAAAATATACATATAAATATGAAAAAATAATTACAAACTGGAATGATGTAAATCCCTTTTTGCCAGAAAAAGAAGTTTAGTAATTTTGTCCGGTGAACGTTTGATTAAAATAATATAAAAGCAGTAGAACGCCTGAATTTCTTATAATCTCTGCACAAGACAAAAACATAAGAATGAATTATATAAAGGCAAAATTAAATAAGACGCAACAGAATATCATGTTTAGAATGTATGGAGACAGAGACGAAACGGTTAATCATATAATAAGCGAATACAACAAAACTAGCACAAAGAGAGTATGAGACTAGGCATGACTGGATGGGAAAGGTAATCCACTGGGAATTTTGCAAGAAATTCAATTTTCACCATGCTATTAAATTGAATATAAACCACTCTGCCAACGTTTTTATTCGAAAACTAAAATGACTGTGTAACATGGGGGAAAGGTGATACCGGTTGTAGCTAGAGCCTTTGGAACGGCTCCCAATGATTTGAAAAAAAAGAGTGGATATACTGGAAATCAGAGGAAGACAGCATTGTTAAGATTAACTAGAATTCTCAGAAGAATCCTTGACACCTGAAGAGATTTGCTGTTATTCAGATTTCAGTGAAAGGCCACCAGCTAAAGCTGATGTGAAAAACTCGCAATGAGTGATCTAATGATAAGTGAGACTATCCACATTACAAATGTACTGGGTTTTACAAGAATTCTATAAAAAGTTTGTAGAGACTTATAACAACCTTGCTGTCACTTAATCTCCAATACTGAAATGTTGCTTTGTACTTTTTTTCTGAAACAAATGATTGCTTTTGCTTATTTTATGATTCACATTAAGGAATGTTAGAGCATCCGCCTAGGAAAAGCAAAGTTCCTGGTTCGATACCGGTCCCCGCTAACTAAGTATATGAGCAGCACAGATTAGGTAATCTGATATGAGCGGTAAAGTGAGGAGTTGACGGTAAGTGTGGCGCTCCACCTCAACAAAAACAATCTCCCCGGTTTAGCGTTAGTAAAAAGGGGATAGACTCCTTCGCTGTCCGCCAACATTACTTTTCTTTATGATTCGCATCTGATAAGAAAATTGTCTCCGACAAAAAGATGAAATAGACATAACGGATTGAGAAGAATGATTTACTGGAAATTGTTCAGATGACCATGAAAACCAATGGTAGATGCACGAACGAACATCTGTCTTAGGAAATCAAAAATCAAATCCACAGGGAGATTGACATTCAAATGGATCCCAATCCAAACCAAAGAAATCTGTCAGATTGTGAATGTCGATGTTCCAACAAACAGTGGAGTAAAATTGAAAGAAAATCCAAAGCTTGGAAAATATTTGGACTTTTCTAGAAAACAAAAAAAGAAAAGAATTGTAAATGACAGTTATATCCATCATAATTCGTGTGCTTGAACAGTTGTAAAATGTCTTTTAAAGATGTTAGAAGTATTGAAAAATTCAATCAAGATTACTAAATGTTAGTATTATTAGCGTTGTTCGGACTATTGTCCCCATCTTTATTGTTAGTTGTACAACGTTTCGGCCGATATACCCTCCGGCCTTCTTCAGGTATTTCTTGTCGGACTCGGGAACCTTCTCGGACTCGGGAATGTTCTTGTCGTATTCGGGAGCCATCACTGAACTTTGAACCGCATTGTGATGGCTCCCGAATACGACAAGAAAATTCCCGAGTTCGAAAAGAAGCTTCCCGAGTCCGACAAGAAATACCTGAAGAAGTACAAATAACAATAAAGATGGGGACAATAGTCCGAACAACGCTAATAATACTAATCTTCAAGCCTCATCTCAAACATTCAGAGAAATATTACTAAATGTCTACAAACAATAAAGTAAAACATTGAGCAGACTTATAGAGTATTGGCGAGAATATCACGGGATCTCCAATTAAAAAACATCAATTATGTTTAGTGTGCAAGTTCAATGAGCACAATGCTACTACTACTACTACTACTACTACTACTAATAATAATAATAATAATAATCATAATAATAATATAATAATATCATAATCATAATAATCATAAATCATAATAGTTCTAAAATAAATTTTTACCATGCAACAAAATGGTATATGTATACTAATTGTAGTTGGTGCACTTGGAACGGGCCCCAACATTTTAGAAAACAAACTAGAGGAGGAGAAAACCAGAGGAAGAATTGAGACCATCCAGACAACAGCATTGTTGAGATCGGCTAGAAAGTTCAGAAGAGTACTGGTAACCTGAGCAAACTCCAGGAAAAATCTCGCAAATAATTTTATTATTATTATCATTATATTATTATTATTATCATTATTATTATTATTATTATTATTATTATTATCTAGAATACTGAGGATGGTATATGAGTATTAAGGCGTTTTACTGATTCTTCCTCGAACGGCAAAAGTTACTAATAATGTAAAACGATTATGAATACAAATAATAATAAAGAACACAAAGGATAAAATGCTGAAGTATTCAAGTGGCTTGTTGTCCCTTGATCTCCAGCGAAATCTACTAATTTCAAACAATAATAAAGCACTTCATTACGGTTCATTTACTCAGCAATGTACACGCATGAAATGATTGAAATGTTGAATAAACAATCTCATCAGACAACGTAGTGTTATCTTTCATCTTAATGTGAAATGTAAGTGTTGTAACTACACGATAATCACTTGTCATTTCATTTTTCAAGTACATTTTAGCGCCAGTCTATCTCTTTCCATCTCTTTCCATCAACTCTTTATTTAACATCTGAGTGTCTTTACGGACAACAGAAAATAGTTGGTATTAAGCCCAAAGATTAAATCTGCTTTCAAGATGATGCAACTACAACAACAACAAAAAGATGAATTATCAGGATCGAGAAAATGCGAATAGACAGTTGAAAGGAATTGTTGTGTAATGCTAACCGCTTTTAAGTTGTTAATTGTTGCTTTATACTCAGTTTCGGTTAGTCTGGCACAAGGGCATCAGGGTTGTTATACTACCCGCTCTTCCTAAGTAGTCGCCTATTTAGGACATAGTGTTGGATAGCATTATTATTATTATTATTATTATTATTATTATTATTGAGGTTTTCGCTTATGCCGTAACCGGTGGTTCACTGGAGGCTGAGTAACAGCAAGTCTCCTCAGGTCTCCAGGAATCTTCTGAGTATTCTAACCGATCTTTATAGTGCTCTAGTTTGGATGGTCTTGATTCTTCCTCTAAATTTCCAATCCACCCAAATTCTTTTCCAGAGTTTTGGAGACCGTTCCAAGTGCACAAATTACAATTAGTACGACCTTCACCTTCATGTTCCACACTTTTCTCAGTTCTCTGGCAAGGTCCAAGTATTTGTCTATCTTTTCGCCTTCTTTCATTTTCACTTATTGGTTGGCCGAGACGGCAAAATCCCCGTGATGACAGGTTCTCTTCTTCCTGTCGATCAATACTAGGTCCGGTCTCCTGGCCGGGATTAGGTGATCCGTCTTTACCTCGAAATCCCAGAGAATTGTATGCATATTCTCTAGAGCCGGTTCAGGCTTGTGCATATATCATTCAATTGTATGGGGAAAATCACATTTCTTGCACAATTCCAAGTGGATTACCTTTCCCATCGAGTCCTGCCTAGTCTTGTACTTTCTTTGTGCTAATTTGTTCTTATGACGTTGTCTTGTGCTGCGATTATAATCGATTCGGTTTCTCTCATAAGTTTTTCTCGTCTTCGCCATGTCCAGGTCTTCTGATATGATATCTCTTGAGTTTGACGCTTGAAGTACTCATGTAGTTGTTTTTCTTCCCATTTCTGTTTTGTTTTTTTATGTATTTCTGCTTGTCAATATGTTGCAATTAATTTTCTTGGCTTCTGCAATTAGTTTTTCTTTACTTTGATTCGTGTATACGTCAAGTGCTCGGATTGTCGTATCTACACTCTGTTCAATTGGCGAGACCCGTTCCCCTTATTATTATTATTATTATTATTATTATTATTATTATTATTATTAGCAGGACCTGTGGATATAACACAGGATGATAATTAGTACAACGCTTGATAAGTTTACTTAAAGCTATTGCTATATAGTTCAATATGTAAAAAGTATAATAATCTTCATTTAACTCTATCTCTCCCCCCTCTCTCTCTCTCTGTCTCTCTCTCTGTCTCTCTCTATCTATCTATCTCTATCTATCTCTCTCATACACATACTTTTTTCTATTTGCTTCTTTTCATCTTTTCACCATGTTCGATTGAAATAGATCATCGTTATCACACCCGCGCGCTCACCCCTTCTCACCATCTTTCCCTACTTTCCTATTATATTTGTTGTGTGCACCATATCATTTTCCTTCCCTTGCTTTCTTTATAATAAAAACGGAATGGTCCATTATTTAGCTGAGGAGACGACACTTTTAAAAAATAAGAATGGGGGGGGGGAAGGCGTAAGCAACAGCAGATAATCAGGATTTACATTTTTGCTTTACATATTGAACAATTCGGAGGGTCTCATTTTTTAACCAGAAAGTGGTGCAAGGTTTTAACTGTCGTAATTTTAAGGAACACGAATAATAATATATAGATCTTCTTATGTGTTTCTTCTTCTACTACGTGTCCCCTAATACAGGAGAGTTACTGTGTATAACCCTGCATTCACTTTCTGAATAATGTGACATCAGATTTTAAAGTGTCTTCCCCTATTATAGATTTTTAGTGTTTTAATATCTTACTAGCGAGATATGTGGAGATGCCACCTATTTAAGAGCAATTACAAAATAGTTCAGTATGTAAAAAGTATCATAATCTTGATTTAACTTTCTCTCACTCTTTTTTCTTTCTTTCCTTTTAATCTTTTCATCTTCGATTGAAATAGATTAGCATTATCGCTTTCGCGCGCTCACCCCCTCTCCCTACCTTTCTCCTACCCTCTTTCTTTCGTTCTTTTTTATTATATTCTTTTAGTGTAGCATTTTGTCTAGCCTTTCTTTCTTTATAATAATAACGGAATTGTCCATTATTAAGTGAGGTGACGACACTTATAAAAAATAAGAAATTTGACGATTAAGTCACATTTGGACGATTTGGACGGTCTCATTTTTTAACGAGAGTGTGTTGCAGGATGATAACGGCTAGAAGATTAAGGAACAAGCGTATTAATATATAGATTTTTCGAAGCCGCCTGTCCCTACGCTTATAATCTCTGACACAAGCCTAACCCTATCTTTATTAAGATGCCGCCTATCTAGGTACTGAGTAAGTTCAACGTTACTTATCATCGAGAATTGGTGCTTTTCAGTTTAAGTTGACTGCAAGTTCATCTCGCACTTTCATATCTTTCAAACTAGAAAGATTCACATCATTAACTGGTCGTTTATTTCATTAGGTGGGCGAAAAAGTTTTCTTTGTTTTTTTTTTGGGGGGGGGGGTTGTTTTTTTGTTTTTTTGTTTTTTCAAAGAAAGAAATTTCAGCTTTGGTTTTCAAAAACGAGAAAAAAATAAAACCTTGCGATTTCGTGGCAGATAAGCTGTTCCAATCTGAAGAATTAACCTCACCATTCTTTAGACGTGTCTGTTGATTATGCAAAGACTGATAATTATCTAAGCACGAAAAAAAAAAAAGCACTGTTTTCAGTCTCGCATTTTTAATAGAATAGTCTGTGTTATATTTCCTGCAACTAATTGTCTGGGTTGTTCATAGAATCAGGAAGTGTGATGGTTATTGGTGTGGAAGGTGGAATTGACGAGCCGAGTCAATTCTCAGTCTATGCTGTTTGCGTGTTAACTTCGCACTAATGCCTTTGTTAAAAGATGAGATAGATAATATAGCAGAATTGATTCTCTAGCCTTTAAGAGTAACCCGTGTAGTAGAATGATAACTTTAATCGAAGAACAAACTGGAGTGCCTAATGACATTAAGACCCTGAGCCACCGCCTTATAGCACATATATGACAAAAAAGTTTGGGGTTTGCCATAAGGGCACTCGGTGCCTAAGGTAGCTTAACGTCGTCTTCAAACACATTTTGACAAATATGTAACAAAAATACTCTATCAATTACTGTCCTTCTTGCTGGACAACTTCTGTTGGTTGGTTGGTTGGTTGGTTGGTTGTTTTTTACGGCATGTCAACCCATTGGGTTATTTTATGCCAAAGATGTTTTTAATATATCCATTCTTAATGGGTTCTCAATTTTTTTAAAAAACAATTCTTTTTAAACACATTTTTAGAACTCATTTCATTCTATTTAACCCATAGATGGAACCCTAACAGGTACTACCACTCCTGGTCATAGTGGACCTGGGGGTAATGATGATGATGATGGACTCCGCACTCCCGGGAACTCCAGAAGTTTAACGCCATACCCAGGACATGAAGACCCTCAGTCACTGCCTACTAGCGCATATATGATAAAAAGGGTCAGGGCTTGCCATGAGGGCAATCGGGACTATCCTGTAGGTGCTAGGGCTAGACGTGACCAGCTGATTGGTCGAATGTGGCCTCTTCGACCGCCCGTCTAGCTTAAGTAAGAGCCTAAGTTGCGTGTTTATGCCGTGGATTGCACAGCCACCAGGGTTGCATCCAGTGTGGAGATGGGAGACTTACTGCATGGGTCAGTGTTTCAAACATCCTTGATCTCGCCATAGCACCATGGCTTTGCAAGGTTAACAAGTACAACTCCATTGAATTATACATTAGCATGTGAATAAGAAGAAAAAAGGTATGAGTCCTCAGGCAATGTCTATCATTTAATTTTTCTATTTTGCAAGGTTCACTTGGTCAATGGAAGTGAATGTTATGAAATTACTTGATGCCTGCAGCTGTGTTTGCTCAATTAAATCTAAGCGGCAAATTTTCGTGGCGAATACAAATTTCCTATTAGTGTATGTTCGCCAGTTTTCGCGCCTTTTTCTTCATAATGGCGCGTTTTGATTATCTTTCTTCCAACTGGATAAATAATGTGCACACATAAAAAGAATGAAAGAAAAAGCAGAGCATATTTTGCATTTACCTAGGGTTGCTTAAAAACTGCCATCCTAGAAAAGAAAGTGTTGCATTACCGGAAGTAGGCATATGGCGTTGAGTGATTTATTGCTGATATGAGTTAGAACGATATCACAATGAACATAGTTTAAATAAAACTCTTACCCGATTCTGGATTATTATCTCCATCCAAAGATAATCGCTTTTGTTGTAATATATTACTCAGGAGAAGAAAGGATGCATTTAGAAACGGAAAACACAAACGTGTGAATTGCTGTTTATTTACAAGTGTGTAGAGGAAATAAGTTTGCAGGTTACGATTTTATTGTAAGAGAAATGAATTGTTATATAATAGACTGTACAACATTTGTCAACGGGCGTATGACTCCCAGGTGTAAATTCGAGAGAGATCAGTGAAGACTTAAATTGACAGTGGTTTCATCTGGTGATATTATCTGAATTTGAAAAAGATATTTGTTTTTGGTTTTTTTTATGCGTGATAGCTGACGTGATAGGAAAAGACGGAAGCGACGTTAATTTTAAATGAGATTTTAGGCGCTGAGCCGAGCAGTTGGATTTCAGTTGGACATTTTATAATTTAAATCTACTTAGTGTTGGGTGAGAAAGACAATATAATATAATTTGAATTTCCCCTCTCCGAAATGACATTTTAAAGACATATCCCACCTGAGTCAAGGACTAACTCAAAATGAAAACAAAACAAAATAAAATGGACTGAGGTTAGAACACGTGTTGACCAACTATTTTCTCATATCTATAGAAAACCACGATGAACAGCTTTTGGGTTAGTTTTTTAAAGCTTTATTGTATTCCTTGGAAGAGTTTTAAAAAGGTCGAGAAACGATGTGCCAAGACAGAATACCTTTCTTAGTCTGAATTGCGTCACAGTAAAAATTATGAAATATCTGTGGTCAACCTGTAATTTACCCATTTTGGCCATATGGTCATAGTTGGATAAACACTGCTATCGACCACAAAATGGTGGTTATGGGTAACAGCGATTATTTCGTGGGTATCACTACGAATATTCAAAAATATTTTCTTCTAACGAAATTTAGGACATTCCTTTATTGATTTGAGCTAGAACCTTTCATCATTTCAGATCTATTTCCACCCTCTTCAGACAAAAATGGGTCTTTACAAAAAGGTAAAGGAACATAGAGCACAAATAAAGTTTTTTGAAGTCATTTATTAAGATCAACTTAATTTAAGCCAAGGAAGTATTAGGGAGCAACCAAGAAGTATCGAACTCACTAACAACGGTCCTCGAACTTAACTTGCTAACCACTGCCTTATGCGAAGTGCTTCAAATAAAGATTTTGTCAGCTGACATGAAATAAAATTTGCGGCGTCTCAGAGTTAATTGCCACAAATTGATGAATCGAAAATTTGCTAATTTAACAGTTTATATAAATTTATCACATTTTTCCTTTTTTTCATATGTGACCTATTTTGTTAGTTTTGGGGTGGAGGGGTCTGTTTTGGTTTTAAATTCTTTCGTGATTTTTTTTTTAAAATGATTATCTTCTATTTTCTTGAGGTTAATTGAAAAACTATTTGTCAGTGAAGTTGATCATGTGATTAGTCACATGACAGCTTTTATTCTCTTGATCAGATAGAACCTTTTTACCACAAACTGCAGATGCCAATTTTATTCGCTTTCTAGAAGGATTAGATGTTCATGATCAATTATAAACCAAATTTTTCAAGGCCAATTTCTTTTTGATATATATGTGCTAGAAGGCGGTGGCTGAGGTTCTTAATCTCCTGGATATGACGTTAAACTATCTGATGGGGAAGTTCCAATTTTGGAGCTCTGGGAATGTGGAGTACCCCTTCATCACTATTACTCCCAGGTTCACTCTGAGCTGGAGTGGTAGTATCTGTTAGCGTCCTATCTATGGTGTGAATCGAAAAATAAGTGAGACTAAAGAATTTTTTAAAAATTGAGTTTAAAAAATTTGAGTTCCCATCAAGAATAATAAAAAACGTCTTCGGCATAAAATGACCCAACAAAGCTTGACATGCCGTAAAATCCGATTAACAAAGTGTCTTTACACAAAACATTCAGGATATCCACTCTGACAGGGGGACATTTCAGCGGATACCAGTTCTATTTGTTTTCTGTGACAATTAAACATTTCTTATAATTTTAAAACCAAAATATTAATGAGATCCCCGTGGAAGAGGTATTGAAGTTATATCGCCTTCCTGTAAGCACCTTTAAAACTCTCCATGATATTAAGAGGGTTCACAGGTCGACACCCGGACTGGTCCGTTAGTGCCGGTGTCTATAAGTAACACACAAGAAAACGAAGAGATATATTAGGATTTGTTATACTAAAGGTGGTAGTAAGATGATAACAGCAATGCATTCACTTGCAGTAGAAGTAATACATTTATCACACACACACACACACACACACACATATATATATATATATATATATATATATATATATATATATATATATATATATATATATATATATATATATATATATATATATATATATATGTGTATATCGAGAGTTAGAAATAGGATTTCAGACAGGAAAGATTACGGGTAGAAATTGGAACTCGTTGAATATCTTTGCAATCTATTTCTGTAACGTTAAAAGCTTTATACGAAAGGGAAATGCGTTTATGTTCAAGTCTGTGTATATGAATAAAAGTAAGAGAAAGTGAGAGAGTATCAAAGAAAGCAACTAAAATCATATATATATATATATATATATATATATATATATATATATATATGACGTATTTAAAAGAGAAAATGTTGCCAATGTTGTACGAACAAAACGAAAAATAGATACCATTGAGATTTTTTGTTATTCTAAGATAAAAACAGATCCTTAAATCTAAAGTTGGCGTTACATACTTTAACCATAATGTTTCACTAAATAACCATCAGAAAAACAAAATGACCAAACAATCTAACAGAAATATAATTATCTCAATGTTTCATAATAGGCATTATAACTTATAAAGTCGTTATTGAACGACTTCCGGTAAATTATAAAGTAGTTGACCTCAGCTGAACTAGAAGAAGAGTTTTGCATTAACGTCACTGTCTTCTAACCCAAGTTTTGTTCACTAAACAAAAATGAACGAATCTGACCTTTCATTTTAGCAGGCTGTAAATATTTAAAATCCCATTAAGAACAAAGAGTTTTTTTTCTTTTAAATTCTGACAAGGAAACTTAATTACCATCGAGTTATATAAACAGACAATTAATGTAATTGCAATAAACAGATTGGTTTATTTACGTCAGTTGATTGGTTGGTAGATTTTAAGGCAAACCGGAAGAAGAGCCTCACCACCGGATGTAGCTTATTGTAATACCGAGGAAACTCATTAAAATCACACGAAACGCAACATGTATATGCACGCATATCTACACTCGCTCAAAATCTAAACACAATCGTTATTTTTCTGCAAGAATTAAAATTGGCTTGACTCACATCATCTTGCAAAGCCTTCTTATTAAAAATGATTAAATGCAAACATGTAAATCCTGATTATCTAGTATGGCTTATCCACCGAATTTTTTTTATTTCTCACGTGTTTCGTCACCTCAACTAAATTATGGACCATGCCGTTTTTATTATAAAGAAAGAAACAAAGACAAAGGACATGCTACACAGAAAAGAAAGAAAGAAGGAGAATAAGAGAAGGTAGAGAGAGGGGTGAGTTCGTGGAAACGATAATGCTAATCTGTTTCAACGTAATGAAAAGAGGGAAAGAAAGAAAAAAGGCTGAGAGAGAATTAAATCAAGAATATTATACTTTTTACATATTGAAATATACTGCAATAGCTCTTAAGTGAACATATCAATCGTTTAATAATTAAATTATCATACTGTGGTATATCCACAGGTCCTGCTAGTTTTTATCAATACTAGATTTAAAAACTCTTTATTTTATGAATCTTGTGATTACAAGTAAGTGAAAAAATATAAATAAAATATCAACTTTGTTATGAGCGCAAATTTATAGTACAATATTGCCAGAAACCGTGTTTCCCTGGGAAAAAAGACAAGGTTTATGTTAATTTTCACTCCGATATATAACACTAGGACTTATTTTCAGGGGATGTCGACTGTTTACATCACACGATATGATTGTAACGAATGTTTATTTCTTTCATCTATCTGCCGCTCTCAACTAGGTCTTATTTTAAGGGAAGGGCTTATATCAAAATCATTCTGAAAAATCACGCTTGGTCTTATTTTGCAGTTTGGTCTGATTTTTGGTGCAACGCGGTATCTATGTATACTCATTCGTATACTACACAATAACAATTATATAAAAGAATTCGCATTATTCTTCGGTTTGTTGTAGACGAAAAAGATGTCAATATTTGATATTGACACGATGCTGATTATTAATCTGATTTCAATATGGGAATTATTGTCTGATTCTCTTCCTTCAGTTCTTGTGGAAGTTCTTTATGTATTTGAATAATGGTGGGGTGGGTCGGCATTTACGTCCCAAAATATCCCACAAATATCTATATATCAATACTCATGTTCCTTAATTGTACGTCCGTTATCATCTTCATCAAAAATAAGACTGTCCAACGTAGAATGCAAAATTCTAAATCCTGATTATCTGATGTCATATATCCGCCGAAAAACAAAACAAATATATTGGACTGAGTCATTAATAATTTCTGTTTTAATAAAATATGATATTCATGAATAATTTAACTATGAGTTAATTTCAAGCAATAGTATATTCTCCGTTACTTTGAATTACATTTTGCCAATTATAATGTACTTTGATTTCTCTCAAGAAAAAAATCAACTGGTTTTGACCTTAAGAAGTTTTACACAAATGTTTTCACTTGATCTTCTTAAGGAATTCTTTTTTTCTCCTTAAGATCATTTTGTAGAGAATAAAAAAGAAAGATGAAAATCCCTTGGTGCAACATCTGGTAACTATGGGGGATCGGCTTAAATCCAATATTTTTTCCTGAGTGATTCTTGCTAAAAGTGACCTTGCATTAGAAGGAAGAATCACAGCATTTCTTCGATTGCCGAATGCGTGGCGTTTTTCTTAGAAGATTTTCATGCACTCGATGCCTGATTGCGGTTTAAAAACTCAAAATGAATAATATCACATTGATCTCACAATACACACAGCTTAACTCTTCTTCCATGAAAATCCGCCTTTGGAGTAGAAAGCTGTGGAGATTCTTCCCTGTCAATCTACTGCCTTTAGCGTGGAACCATGTCATAAGAAACACTTTTTTGTTACCTGTAATGATATACTGGAGAAACGATCAATGTTCTGCATAATCATTGGTCATGGATATGCGATCTTCTCACAAAGAGTATGAGAAACCCAAACACCCAGCTTGCTCACTTTTCCTGTTTTTCAAGTGATGGCAAATCGTTGATTGGGATGTGTTGAGGTCAAGTGCTAATTATCGAGTACTTTTGTTCGGATTGCATTCCACTAATTCTCTTAAAATATCTTGATCGAGGTCTAATGAGGGACTTGATCTGTGTTTATCTCTCAATGAGATATCGCTGGAACAAAGTTTAGGAATTAGCGGTTTGTAATGACATCTTAGCCATTAACACTAGTAACGTTGTGGGGCCCACCGCGTCTTCAAAACACACGGTAACTTGTACAAGTCGTATATACGGAGTTGGTACGTTGGCTTGTTGGTTACACAGATCTAGTAGTTCTTCAAAGTCCACGAAAGAATCCTTCCTCTTTTCTTTAGTTTATGGTCAGGGAAGTGTACCAACTTACAAGACAAGTGGTTCTTCGTTGCGGTCAATTAACTTTTTATCTCCACGGGTATCTTTGGGCAGGGGAATCTCATTTCATTGATAACATCTCCCATAGTATTTTTCTGTAGTAACGATGATGACAATGGAATTGCTTTTCATAAATTTACTCACTGCAAGTTATTGTTCTTGAGAGAGAGAGAGAGAGAGAGAGAGAGAGAGAGAGAGAGAGAGAGAGAGAGAGAGAGAGAGAGAGAGGGCATATGTTTTTCAGTCACTTGCCTATGACTAACCTCAGCAAAAGCCCCCTTTGGCAAATTCTGCCAACCTGACTGTCCCCGGCAAAATTCCGCGGCCCAACTGTCCCCAAAATCTAAGGTTCCCTCATTATATAGAAATGAGTGTGGAAGTTTCTAGAACATCGTGGAACCTTTAGAATGTTCTAACTGATCTACCAAGTCGCACGTGTCACTTAAGAGGTCAACGGGTCAAGCATCCTTTCTTCTGACAAACCGATCAAAATAAATTTTAACAGCAAAATCCTAGACTTCCTGGCTATCGAACCCAGTCACAGGTGATAATGAGAATTCCATTATCTTCTTGCTTGACCGAATGTTTATATTTCTTTTCGGGACGATTCTTCGAAGGACCACCCAGTATGTTCTGAGAATCATACAACATCTATTAAGGGTTCTCTGTGTCTGGCACAAGGCCACAAATATGGTGTTCCCGGGTAAGGCCAGATCATTATGCTACACACTACTAATTTTCTGTAACATTTTTGTTAATCTTAAATTCCCACAAGCTTATATATCGAATATTCACTTTCAGTTCCTCCATTTTCGAGGCGTGAAGTATGAACTCCACCTCCCCGCAGCTATGGATTAAATAATACCACTAATGTTCTTCTGTTCAAGAATGGCTTTGGTATTAAATAACCCACGAAAGTTGATATAGCATTTCACAAAGAAACCAAAAGTAACCAATCATAACGAGATTGAATAGTGAGTTAGGTAAACAGATCATTGTGATTTCTACACTCACTGGGCTCCCCATACATCTGGCCTTGTGTCAATCTATTCTAAGCTTAGCAAATAAGAACTGGTATTGTAATTTTTAGCGCCTTGCGTTGTATATTGGTTAGCGGGTTACGCAATTAGACGATTGTGAGTTCGATTCTCACGGGGTTCCTTACACGTTCCTTGTGCCAAATTAAGCAAAGCTTGATATGTTTGTTGTTACACCATCAAAGACACAAAGATGAAATACACAAATAGGAAAAGAGCACACCCCAGATGGATAAAGAAAAAGTTAGAAAAGCGCCCCCCCCCCCGAAGTACAAGAAAACCTCTCAAAATAAAGTTCTACATCAGAGACGTCGTCAAAGAAATAAACAATGAAATTCTTCTTTTTATTGATTTTATTCAAAACATCTTTAACAGATCGATATTCTGAAGAATCAGCTTTAAACAAGACTCGAACTCATAATCTATACTTCTAAAACTTGTTATCCATGGACGATTCTTTAGACTAAAGGTGACATATTCAGAGATATTACCCAAAATGAAAACTTTCAGATATTGAGAAACAAATTTATAAGCAGAGAAAGTGTTATTAAGATTTCCTTTTATTCTATTGTTGCTGTTGATGAAATAGGCGTCGAAGAATTTTTGAAGATCTTATCTTATTATAATGGAGATTGTGTGTTTTTCTGTCTGTAACCGAAACTATATTACTACTCAAGTGACAATTCCCTTAATTATTTACGTCAAATTCTCCATGATTTCATTCTTTTAAACCTTCAGTTATTAATAAAAATTGTTTTACATTATTAATACTGTTGACCATATATACGTACTAATAACATGGAATTGTATTTATATATACAACAAAATAGCGGTTTACAATTTGAACGAGAAGGCTAATTTACATATTGATATTTAAAATTTTATTTTAATAAATATGTGCTTGGTATTATTGATTTCTAATTGTTTGGTTTTATCTTAAGAAATATAAACAAAAATCTCGTGGATAAATCTTAAAAGAAATTTATTTACAAGAAGAAATAACTGTAATATTATCCTTTACTTCCTATTTTAACTAAATAATTAAATTAGGAAAATTTACCAATGAAAGAGGGGAGTAATGGAAAATGATGGAATAGTTAGTTTCAAAGTTGTTCTATTTTTCGATTATACCCCCTATGTTGCAGATCTTTTTATCTGCATTCTTAGTCAGTTTCATTAGCCTTTCTAATTTAATATGATATTTTATTATATCAAAACTTAAATACTTGCACCCGGAGGGTGCATATATTTGCTAGTTTAAATAATGAATAGTAATAATCTATGTATTAATACGCTTCTTCTTTAATCGTCTGACCTTTACTCTCCTCCATCCCACTCTGGTTGGAGACCAGAGGGTTTTGGAGGAGGGTTTTGAAGGGTTTTGGAGGATGATAACGAGACCAACTAAATCGTCTAAGATTAAATACAAAAAAAATCAACAACCGAAATCCTGGACTGTACCTGGGTTTGAACTTCGACTTCTAGCAATGGTAGGATTAATACAACTATTTCAACTGGTATGCAGTTTAATTCTCAAAGATTAATGACATCCAAATTTGAAAAGGTAATCCTTGATCTTGCAGAATTTGGAATCTCTGCTGTTGTCAGTGAAAATAATACTTTCAAAGTTTTATAATTTGGTTCGGATTGGAATCTCTCTGGGGAGACGAAAATGGATAAAATCTTTTTCTGATATATCAATGTAACATTTTCTCATATTGACAGAATTGAGATAAAAGTTTTTTCTTCTTAGAAGAAAAGAAGTAAATAATTAACCGCTCTGATTCAAGATTAGACAAATTTGCTTATCTAATGAAAAGAAGGAAAGAAAAAAAAGGAAGAAAGAAAGAAAAAACAAAGAGGGAAATAGATAAGGAAAGAAAAAAAGAAAGAAATATTCAACCGGTCTGAATGATGAGTAGACAAATTTACTTATCTTACAAAAAGAAAGAAAATTAAAGAAGAAAGAAAGAAATAACACAAGGCAAATGAAGAAATAAGAAAGAAAGAAAGAAAGAAGAACAGAACAGAAGAAAAAAGAAAGAAGAAAGAAAGAAAAGAAAAGAAAGAAAGAAAAAAGAAAGAAAGAAAGAAAGAACCTAGAACAAGAAAGAAAGAAAGAAGAGAAAGAAGAAAGAAACAAAGAAACAAAGAAACAAAGAAACAAGAAAGAAAGGAAAGAGAAAAGAAAGAAAGAAAGAAAGAAAGAAAAAGAAAAAAAAGAAGAAAGAACACAGAACAAAGAAAGGAAAAAGAGAAAAAGAAAGAAAGAAAGAACACAGAAAAAGAAGGAAAGAGAAGAAAGAAAGAAAGAAGAACAAAAAGAAGAAAGAAGAAAGAAAGACAAAGAAAGGAAGAGAAAAGAAAGAAAGAAAGAAAGAAAGAAAGAAGAACACAAAAAAGAAAGAAAAGAAAGAAAGAAAGAAAGAAAGGAAAAGAAGAAAAAGAAAGAAGAAAGAAAGAAGAAAAGAAAAAAGAAAGAAGAAAGAAAGAAGAACACAGAACAGAAGGAAAGGAAAAGAAAGAAGAAGAAAGAACAAAAGAAAGAAAGAAAGAAAGAAAGAACAGAACAAAGAAAGGAAAGAAGAAGGAAAAAGAAGAAGAACACGGACAATAAAGAAAAGAAAGAGAAGAAAGAAAGAAAGAAAGAGAACATAGGACAAGAAAAGAAAGAACAGACAAGAAAGAAACAAAGAACATATGACGAAGAAAGAAAGAAGAAAACGAAAGAAGAAATAAAGAAGCCCCCCCAAAAAAGAGTCGATCGATTTTGATTGTCTTGTTCTTAAAGTAAACTAATCGATTATTCAAATAAGCCGTTGTCCGATTGGAATAAGATCTCTCCAAACTGAATTAGCGAAATGCTATATCTCATCGATGACTGTGAAAGTTGACTTTTCTGTCTCTGATTTTCTTTATTTATATTAACTCGAAGGAGAAGAACAAAAATGATTAGCTTCCGATCTGGGGTAATTGACAGTCATCTTTGCACTCATATATATATATATATATTATATATATATATATATATATATATTCTAAAAACAGAGATAGAATAGTAGTGGGGGTGAGAGAAGAAGTTGGAAGAGGATTTTCATTTTATTTGAGGTAAAATATGCGAAAACGGAGAAGTACAGTAGATTCGACATTTGAGCTTTCGTTGGAAATTTATTTGACTCAAGTGACTTATATTCTATTTATACAAAAACGCAGTATTCACTCCGACCCACCCCTTTCTCTCCGTCCATTTTTCTCGCTCTTTCCCTCACCCTCTATTTCCCTTCCCCCTCATATCGCTTTTACGTTCTCTCTCTCTCTCTCTCTCTCTCTCTCTCTCTCTCTCTCTCTCTCTTCCTCTTTATTGTGTCTTGGATAACCATTTTCCTAGATTGATGTATGCCCCCCTCCCTCTCCCTCTCTCTCTCTCTCTCTCTCTCTCCTCCTTGTGTTCTTGATTAAACATTTCCCGTGTCTATATATGATCTCTCTCTCTCTCTCTCTCTCTCTCTCTCTCTCTCTCTCTCTCTCTCTCTCTCTCCCTCTCGCTCTACCACACACACACTCACTCTCTCTTTTCTTCTGCTTTTTGTTTGTTCTTGATTAAACATTTTCTCATGTCTATATATGACCTCTCTCTCTTTCTACCTCTCTTTTTCTCTCTCCCTCATCCTCTCCCCCCCTCTCTCTCTCTCTCTCTCTTTTTTTACCACTTCTCTCCTCTTCTTCTTTTCTTGATTAAACATTTTCTCATGTCTACATATGACCCCCCTCTCTCTCTCTCTCTCTTTCTACATCTCATTCTGTCTCTCTCCCTATCCCTCTCATCTCCTCTCTTTCTACCACTTCTCTCCCCTTCTTCTTGTTTTTGATTAAACCTTTTCCTATGTCTATATATGACCAAAACAAAAATAGACCTGCCTCGTTTCTATGATAGATGCGTATTTCCTTTCAGATAAAATGGCCTAGGATTTTGAACGATTATTTTCAAAATGCCTAGACCAACTTTCACTCGGAAGATTGACGCAATATGATCTTATTACGACCCCCCCCCCTAACCTCCATCCCAACAAATTTTACCTCACATATTGACTGAGATATATAAGTATTTCCCCGATGTCTAGTAAAATCCAAGATTTCGAATGCCGAATTTCGAGGACTGACGCAACCTAATCATTCAATCCTCATTTTT
This sequence comes from Doryteuthis pealeii, assembly GCA_023376005.1. Classification (NCBI taxonomy): domain Eukaryota; kingdom Metazoa; phylum Mollusca; class Cephalopoda; order Myopsida; family Loliginidae; genus Doryteuthis; species Doryteuthis pealeii. The sequence goes on along the minus strand of CM042143.1, from coordinate 128,781,899 downwards.
CATTTCACCTTGTGTTTCACTAAACCAAACTCAATAAATACCCAAGGTTAAAGAGCCCCACCCAGCTTTACTATTTACCCATAGCTAAAGAGAGACTGAGTAATTCGATACATACCTTCCCCACGGGTATTAATGGTATGTGAATTGCAAACAGCCTCGTCCAGGATTTGAACTTGAGTCGACGAGTCCATTTTCTACGACCATAATCATTGCACCATTCGCATATATATATATATATATATATATATATATATATATATATATATATATATATATATATATATATATATATATATATATATATATATATATATATATATATATATATATATATATATATATATATATATATATATATATATATATATATATTTAATAGGTATTGGTCGTTAAGAAAATGGACAATATATATATATATATATATATATATGGGTGTGTGTGTGTGCGTGTGAAGAGATGGAAGTGAATCCGACGGTATGTAGTATATTAAGAAAATTGAAAAAAACACAGATTTAAATAAGTTGAGTGGTAAGTTTATTGGCCGACGCTGCAGTGTTTCTATCTATCAATTAGATCATCTTCAGGGCATTTGTTGGTAAATGGAAGGTGTAAAAATGTTTATCACAAAAATGACGAGAAAAGTAAGTGATAGTCCTTGTTTATTTGAAATCTGAAGAAAAGACACTGAAAAAGTGGACGGTTTGAAATATGACGTCAAATATTCTCTTTTACGGTGTGAGTATGAGAGTGTGTGAGTGTGTGTATTGAAAAAAGGCATTGTGCATTTTTAGGTGTTTTGTGTGGTTGCGCGTGTGTGTATAAATCTTTTGCGATAAACGACATCGAAACAAACCTCAAGTTATATATATATATATATAATATATATATATATATATATATATTATATAATTAGTAAATCTAAAGTACTGCGTCGTTAAGAAGATACATTAAAAATCCTCGAGTTGATATTAGTGTGTTCATAGTTCAAATTATTAATTGGTATATATTTACAGTTTTGTATATTATTTTTTAGTTTTTTTTAGATAATAAAGTACAATTATAGATATGTATTTATATTGGGAGTAGATAATGCTATCGATTATTTTGATTAGTATATACAAATAACATAACATTAAAGTATATATATTATATATATATATATATATATATATATATATATATATATATATATATATATAAAACTACGTCTCAAGTTAAGTTATGGATTTTTTTTAAATATTATTTTTTTTCCTTGCACAATCCATTTTATCTATACATATATACATACATACATACATACATACATATATGTGTGTGTGTGTGTGTCAGTGTGTGTTATATTTGTGTATCATTTATATTGATTATATAATATATCATAAACATTATTAATAATATTTATAAACTGTCTCTACTTACTCCATTTTTAATTTCATACAAATATACTAAGAACAACAGCTCCTCATTTGAAAAAAATAGTTGTTCCTTCTCTTGACTGGTTGCCCTACTAAGACTACAAACCCAAGTCTGCCCAAATATTTAACCCCTTGCTGATGGCTGAGAATTAATACGCATTTCTAAAACAAAGCTTAATAAATAAAAATAAAAAAATTTTCAGAGGTTCAGACAGTGCAAAATTTAAAAATTAAATCAAATCAGATTAAACGTCTTTCCTATTTTTGTAGGTGTGTGTGTTTAAACCATGTTATGGGCAAATAGGATTTACTTCTTACAATAGATTTATTCAGGCTTCATCAATTGACACAACGATGAACACGCCATAACAGAAAATGTGGCAACGTTTTCTTTCACGTTTTCCTCTTTTCTTCGGAAGTGTTTCCAATTGAATGAGCAATTTTTTTGCTGTTATAAATGAATCAAATTATTTCTGCCCAAATTTCATACACATCATATTGTGTTACAATAATTCTTTCAATTTCTTTGTCTTCAAAGTTTCTTTTTTTTTATCTCTAGATTCCAATCTCTCAACCCTAAAGACTTTTGCAATTGTGTCTTTAGAATTCAGTATCTTTCTTAGAATTTCAAACTGAAATACTTATTTACATCCACCGGGATTTTCTCTTATTCTTCCCAACAGAAAAAAACTGGCGAATACAGAAACCGGAAACTCATGCTAAATACAGATGAGGAAACTAATTCTAAACGAGAATTATAAATATAACTATTCAGTCAGTAACTCTTGAATTAAGTTGATTAATTCCTGATGGTAGGAGCGATCACGGAAATCCAAATACCTATTGTAAGGCGTTGGGGAACATGGACCTATATTAACTACGGTGTCTGCAACATAAATGAAGTGACTTTTATTGTAGGTGGCAGCGACTGCTATCTGAGCTGCGCAACAAGGCTATAGGTTTTTGGGGTTTTATGATTTTTGTTTTTTTTTGGGGGGGGGGTAGAATTCATGGATTACGATGAGATGTAAAATAAACACATATGATCATCTGGTGGTTGGAGAGAAGAAATGGAGCAGCAACATAACAACCTTCCTAAACATAAAACCTTTGGTCGTCAAGCGAGAATTATCTGGTGTTGCTTATGCCTCGAAATATTATTTCTATGAGTGTCGTCGCCTCAGCTAAATAATGGAGCATTCAGTTTTTATTAGAAAAAAAGATAATTAAAAGGACGTGCTATTCAGAAAAATATAATAAGAAAGAAAGAAATAACGAGAGTATTGGGTGCCGTGGAGGCGATAACATTAATATGTTTCAATCAAAAATAATGAAAAGTTAAAAAAAAAAAGACTAATTAGTGAGAAAAGACGTTGGGTTTTTAAAAAATGTCAAACATATTTTGTCGGAGTGTGTGTGTGCTTTTTGGGGGGAGGTTCGTTTTATATTGAAGACCAAATGTTTCGGTCCATCTTAAGCTTCTCTCTTCACGTTTGCGACATCGAATGATTTATCTTCCTTTGGTAAACGGATTTAGCATAATTTGCGCGCCTTAACCGGGAACACCATATTTGTTGCCTTGTGCCAGACACAGAGAAACCTTTCGTGGACTTGAAGAACTGCTGGAATTCTGTGTATGCTGATCAACAAGCCAACGTGTACGCTCGCGAATAGAAACGAACGAGTGTTGTCGACCCCAAATAGAAATTGTATAAGTATTTAGTGCGTGCATTTGGCGCCTGAGAAGGCCACGGTGGAAAGGCATAACGATACATATTGCGATTTAGCGTCGTGAAAGAGATGACTACGTTACACGGACCAATCGTGTCAAAGTTAACTTCACTCTCAATTGGCGCCTCGCCAAATTTTAGCCAGCACACGTAACCAGAAAACGTGCGTCAGTGTTAATTGGAAATGGGGCATTTTGAAAGTCACAAAACATAAACACAGCTCACTTCCCGGCAAACGATGCTGACATATAAAATAAACAAAAGAACCCTATCCTCAGCATATTCAACACCACATTCTTGCGAACCAACAGACTTAGTTATCCTCAAGTAAAAACTCCCCATATAATCCCTGTATCACCAATATGACTGCTTGAAACTATCAGATGTCTCCGGTATTACCAACAACATCTTTATATATTTTACGCATTCTGTTATAATGCTTGTATTAATATCAGACTAATATATTGACACTTCTACTATTCCTGATTTTGATGAATTTTATATCAATTATCATCAAATAATTTATTATGTGCATAAAATATTTATCTTTATGCCGTACTCAATTTTTATCATTATGCTTACTCAATTTTTAAACACATTTTTGCAAATTCGTTTTTTCTATTCAACACATAAATGGAACCCTAACAGGTTCAGAATGGACCTGGGAGCAATGGTGAGGAGGTGGTATTCTACATTCCACAGAGCTCCAGAAGTGAACTTCACCATTAGATAGAGTTTAACGTCTTAGCCAGGATATTAAGACCCAGCAGCCACTGCATTCTAGCACATATTTGATAAAAAAGGGTTGGGCTTTCCATAAGGATGATAAAGTTGGGACAATCATATAGGTGCTAGGGCTTGATTTGATCGGATTGGGTTTCTGCGACCGACCACGTTGCCAAAGTAAGGACCAAAGAGATGTGTTGCATATCCTAGACTGTTCGGCCCCCGGGGGTTCCATTCTTAAGCATCATGGGTCACCACCCATGGCCAACAGGTGGCCTCATTTGGGGGGGGGTCTTACTCCTCTGTAGAGGTGTAGTCGGTGTCTTCTAAAGACCCGACCAACAAGAGTCTTGCATTGATTTATGACCATTGAAAACAAAATTAATTTTCAAGGTACAACATTCAATTTAGAATGATTTTTTTTTCAAACAAATATTAGGTAAAAATGCTATAAGATTCATTGTCTAATCATAACATACATCAGGAATATCTAGATTGTCTATTCATAAAATAAATTCTGTCCAATTCCCCCGCATAATTTATATGACACGTTCAACATTTACATCGACGGAAAATAAGCCGAAGCATCAAGAATAAGGCTTACTTTCCCAAAAGCGACAGGGATCGCCTGTTAAAGACAGAATAAAATCAAGTGTATCTGGTATTTGAAAGAAATACATTTCTTTGAAATTCCAGTCTGGTTATTTATATTTGTTCAGTCAGTGCAGTGCGTCCATGATTATTTATCTATCTATCCCAGGTAATATCTGTCGATCTCATTTTCAAAATTTCAATTGATCTACCTGTCTACCATGAATAAGAACACAAGATTTTTCTTTTAATAAAACCTTCATTTTCTTCGAAAATAAATTGGGGGTAGTGATAACATGAGTGGACTTAAATGAGGAAAGTTGAAACCTAATTTACATAGACCGGCTTCAAAATCAGTCGTATCGTACCGGGTGGTTGAAAAGTCTTGTCACCCGATGTCACCAGTGAGAAATAGTTTATGTTTCCATTGCAGTATCCTCCTCTTTGAAGGAAATGGTTGTGCCGAATCTTGCAATGAAGTCATCTCACATATTCTCTGCGCTCTTAACAGAATGCACACAATCATGTGTCCATACACTTGCAAGCAGCCTCTCTTTCAAACTGTACGAACTCGTGTAAACCAACTGAAATAGAACATTATATTATCATTATCATTATATGCTAGTAGGATCTGTGAATATACCACAGTATGATAATTTAATTATTACTTGCTTATTTAAGAGCTATTGCGAAATACTCCAATATGTAAAAATATAATAATCTTTTTTCTTTCTTTCCTTCTTTTTATCTTTTCATTATATTCGATTGAAACAGAATAGCGTAATCGCTTCCGCGCCCTCACCCCTCTCTACATTTCCCTTACTCTCTTTCTTTCTTTCATATCATATTTTTCTGTGTAGCATATCCCTTTTCCCCTTTCTTTCTTTATGATAAAAACGGAATAGTCCATCATTTTGCCGAGGTAAGGAAACTCATAAGAAATAAGAATTTGACGCACGAGCAACACCAGATAATCAGAATCTTTATTTTCCATTTCATCTTGGACGATTTGGACGGTCTTATTTTTAACCAGAGGGTGTTACAAGATGATAATGGTTGTACAATTAAGGAACACGAGTATCAATATATAGATTATGATTAATGATATAATGTTATATTAAAATTTTAATAAATAATGAAAGATAAAACAAAATAAAAGGTTTACAACAATTTCGGACAACCCTGCTCAACCCCTGCAAACAAATTCAGTTTTAACCCTTTACTCACAATCATTAGAGTGAATGAAAAGTTTTAATGTATTAGAAGAATAAAGTCAACCCCGCTAATGTCACAGGTTGTGTAAACATCTAATTGAAAAATGACACATTTTTTCTAAAATGTCATGAAAATTTCAGTGAAAGAAAAGGGAAATCTAATTTGATGAAGTGTGAAGAGCAAATGAATTGTGGCTTCATCTGTTTTAGATACTTCATTCATTGTAGTGACATTCACACATTAGAAGGTAATTGATAACAATTGACGGATTAGGTCGACGTGTCGTGTGATTATTGGACAATCGATATGCAGTGTCATAAAAAGAGCAGACAGAAAAATAGGAGTTAAGTCGGTTAGAGTCAAGTTTTTGATCTGTCAAGACTTGGAATGCGGAGAGTAGTTTCATTCAGACCATTCCAGAGAAATGAAAACGAATCAAACGTATTAGCTTAAACTTCAGATCAAGACGAGTAAAAATTCATCCATTTGTATCGTTGCTGATTTTACTCAATTCAATACTATTAAAACTAGCCGGACCTGTGGATAAACCACAGTATCATAATTTAGTTATTACAACGTATATGTTTACTTAAGAGATATTAAAAAATAGTTAAGTATGTAAAAAGTATAATAATCTTATTTAACTCTTTCCTTCTTTTCATTTATTATGTTCGATTGAAACAGATTACCGTTATCGATTCCGTGTGCTCGCATTCTCTCTCTGTCTTTGCCCAACTCTATTTCTTTCTTTTTCATTGTATTTTTTCTGTGTAACATGTCCTTTTTCTTCCCTTTCTTTCTTTATAATATAAACGGAATGGTCTGTTATTTAGCTGAGGTGATGACACTTATAAGAAATAAGAATTAGGTGGATAAGAAACACCAGATAATCATGATTTACATTTTTGCATTCATCTTGAACCATTTGGATGGTCTCATTTTTAACTAGAGGTTTTGCAAGACGATAACGGTCGTATTTTAAAGGATCACGAGTATTACTATAAAGATGAATTTTACATTTGACTTGGAAAGAAATGTTGTTTGTTTAAAAAGATAGATTGATGAGTTGTTTAAGAAACCGACATATTTTTAATTGTTCAGAATGGATCTTATCTAACGATAGAAAAGTGACGTATTAGCAACATTACATCGATGGGAGAGTGGTTAAAGAGATTAAAGATATTCCTACTGATCAGAACTCACATTTAATTCTTTATCTTGCCAAGGACGTAATGAAAGAAGCTTACTTGAATGTGCGAACCGTTTTCTTCTTTTTTCTTTTCTTTTTCGGGCAAGATATTTATTGAGATAGAGTCTTGCTCCAGATGAAAAAGATTTTCTAGAGCGATGGAAAGATGGTTGATTGGATAGCTGATCATTTTGTTTAATGGCGTATCAACCCTTGTGGGATATTTTATGTAAATCTTGTCTTTTTTAATTTTTTGTTTTCGTCTTGTTTTCTTTTGATTTTGTTTTTGGTTTTTATATACATGATTTTTAAATGAATTTTTTTAGGTAAATATTGATTTAGTATTATCTGCGTTATTCGGTCTATTGTCCCCAGCTTCATTGTTATTTGTACAACGTTTCGGCCGATATGCCCTCCGGTCTTCTTCAGGTATTTCTTGTCGGACTCAGGAACCTTCTCGGACTCGTGAACCTTCTTTTCGAACTCGGGAACTTTCTTGTCGTAATCGGGAGCCATCACGGAACTTTGAACCTAACCCTTTATTTAGTCTACGGGGGTATCCTGTTCTCATTCCGCTAACCATAGCTGGGGTAGGAGTTGTGTTAATTATTTTTCTATGAACGGTACAAGGCAAGATATTCTCAAACGAATCCCAAGTTGTTCCTGACTCAAACAGCGAAAAATGCCATCCCACCCAACATAAGATCCAACAACCTGATTCCAGCCTCGAGAAGTAAAACAGAAATAGAAGATAATTATTTTACGATTACGATTAATACGTCATTATTCCTTTCAAATAGACCCGCTACAAGAGGAAAGGTCAGAAATCATTTCCAAATAATGGATGTTTCTGGAATTTTGGCCACAATGTGTTGTTAATGATGGTTCAATTGGGGTAGGTCATTGACATAAACTAAAGGGAATATATTCTGGGACGACGAACGGCTTTGGACAACTCTTAATATCGTTATCGTTATGTTATATCTTGAAAATGTCTTGGAGATGTCTAACGTAATATCATAATCATCAAAGTTGATACCAACCACTTTATTAAGTTTATTATTAATGACTGGGCATGTTGCCAGTAGATCTTCAGTATTTCAGGCAAATAATTATTGGAAAGAAGTTTGATTTTGTCAAGATGGTAAACGAAATCTGTTAATAATCCGATCAGTTTATAAATGAGGTTTAATGTATATATTGTGTCCAATTTTTCGGGCCTTGTGCCTAGTTCACGATAGTATCACTGTATCCACCGTTTTTGTTAATAAATGCAAGCGGCAGATTTTATTAGGGGGTTGTTGCAACTGATACAGCCAACAACCAAATAAATTCCTTGTGTTTAATTAAATCGACAAAGACAAAATTATAGATAAAATTCAAACACTTCAAAATTATTGGGTGTCCTAGGTATGACGTTAAACTGCATCTAGTGGTTAAGTTCCAATACTGGAATTCTGTGGAGTGTGAGGTAACTCTTCATCACCAATAACTCAAATGTTCACTCTGACCCGGAGTGGTAGTACCTGTTAGGGTCCTATCTATTGCTTAAGGATATCAAAAATGATTATTAAAAAATGTGTTTTAAAATATTGAGTTTAGAAAAAGGAGATTGACTACCCAGCAAGAATGAAACCAAGCGTCTTTGGCATAAAATAACCCAACAAGGGTTGACATGCCGTAAAATCCAACCGATAAACTAAACAAACTATTGACGTAGCTATCACGTGATATCGTATTCCATAAACAACTAGTTATTTAATAATAGGCAAGATTTCCTTATTTAGAATTCTGTTATATTGTGAATACTTTGAAGCGTTCAGATGTAATAGTAACCTTTATAGAGAGAATAAATTTGGTTTCCAATTCAATCGATATATCTCAGTTAAAAACAGAAAGTAAGACAAGACCTGTATTAATATTTCTGGATATTTATATTTAGCTCAAAGAGAAAAGAATTTAATGATTTAAATTTACAGAAAACAAAACACCTGTTTTTGATCGATTATAACCGGTAAAATAACATGAAAGAAAAAGTCTTCTTTTTGCCGCCGTCGTTATATTTTAATATGATCAAATGAGATTCACTTTCCTCAATGAAAACGAAGAAAATGATCAATAGATTCTGACACTTTTTCTCCATAAATAAATAAAAATATACAGTGAAATACATATTTTCTAGCACGCACACGCGCACACACACACACCACAAAAAAAACACGCACAATTTGAAAGCCTTCAATATACAACCTCAAGTGTCTTTGGTCTCTCTGTACAGGGGTTTGTCAATATCTGCATTGTGATAGCCTTCAAAAATCCACCGCCAAACCAATATATATATATATATATAATATATATTATATATATAGAGAGAGAGAGAGAGAGAGAGAGAAGAATAAAGAAAGGAAGAGAAAATTTTGGTCTATGTTCAAAACAATATATATATATATATATATATATATATATATATATATATGTGTGTGTGTGTGTGTGTGTGTGTGTGTGTGTATATATATATTGTGATGGACAATGAGAACTGCCGTATTGACTGAGAAAAAGACCAAGACATTGTCTTGTCTGCCGGAGTCGAACCCGCGTCCTTCCTAATGCAAAAACAATGAGACTTGGGCGTTGAACGGACGCGAGGTTCGACTCAGGTGCCCGGATGTTGGGGGGGGGGCTACGTCCATAAGTAGCTGGAGGCTAAAGAGGATGAGAAACAGAGCGGTGCGCACACCTGAGGAGACTGACTGTCGGTTAGACTTATGTGTGAAAAGAAAGGAAAAGACAGAAAAGAAAGGTGACGTACTTTACAAGTTTGTGGCGGACTTGATTGTAGACCCCCTCAACACAGAATTTTTTTACAACAAATATATATATATATATATATATATATATATATAGATTCAAGTTGAAGTAGCATGAAAAAGGACTGGTTACTAACAGTTTCTCGCCTTTGTGATCTTTAGACCAAGATTTCATGTCCACGTTTCTTTGGCTTAAATATAAATGCTGTATCAATGATATTGAGCACTGTTTGCCTATAGATATAGGACCCAATTGTTGTTATGGGTCAAACGGGAAATAATTAAATATTTTATAAAAAGAAGATCCGCAATTTTTTTTTTAAAGACTTTTTTTATTTTTCTTCTGCAACACGGATTTCGGACCTTGTAGTATGTTCTTCAGGTTTTGATTAAACCTTTTTGGTTCCATATATATATATATTGAAAGAGAGAATTTTAGGCTTTTGAGTGATATTATAACCAATACAGAAAATTCTTTCGGTGATATCTTTGTTAATTCTGTTGTTCTATAAAATTCTTTGGTATTCTGTGATAGAAATCCGATTTCGTTTTAAATTCTTTGCTTTCCATATAACTCTACCTGATAATTCTTCAGAAACAAGTATTGCCTAATGTTCGCAAAGTTGCAATATGATTCTATGATAAGAACACATATATACAAACACAATAACTATATCAGTAATCTGACTGATTTCAAATCAGGTGGGTTTCGATCTCAGCTTGCAAAGCCT
>CM042143.1:128733998-128768998 GCA_023376005.1 Doryteuthis pealeii | reverse complement strand
TATGTCTTTCGTTGGGTATTTTTTGTTAAATATTAACTCGAAAAACAAGACTTGTTGTTTTCTTCTAAGGCAACAACCCAGCTCATGATTCAATTGCTCGGTTAGTAGCTCGCATCTGAAACTAATTCCCATGCGTCTGTAATTGCGCGCTCTATCGGAAGGTCAGGCGGAATGTCACCGTTGTCACTCATCGGCCACGGAAACTTTCCACTGAAATCCTGTTCTTCTGTCTGTTACGAACTTTATTCTAATATCATAACTCCAGGTACGTACATAAATCATAAGCTTCTTATGGATTATGTAATACAAAATTATTCTTATCATTGGCTTTGTGATCTATAACAGTAAACCTAAAATACATTAATCATACAAAAAATTATCTATTTAACAAGTTTCAAACTTTCAAAAATTCACACACTTTAAGTTTCATCAATAAACCAAGGATTTATGGAACTGATATTTTGTCACACAGTTTGAATGGGAATGCTATCGTTACGTAGCGTTTTGATTTGTATCATTTCTTACATTTCAAGTATCAACAAAGGCTTACAAGCTTTTGCTTATCTGTAGTTTTCATTTTATATCATTAATGATTAGTGGCCTCGTTGATGATTTAAATAAAAACCGAAACGCTGCAATGGCGGCTTAAAATATCAAATTTTGACTTAATTCATGTTTTCTTTCTTAATTTTTATACATTTACATACATATATATAATTGTGTGTGTGTTTTTTGTGTGTGTGTCTGTGTGTGCGTGTCTGTGAGTGTTAGTGAGTGTGTGGGCGCACACGCGCGTTAGAAAATGTTTATTTTACTGTATATTGAAATATTTTTATGGATAAGAGGTGTCAGAATATATTGATCGTTCTTTTAGTTTTCACTGTAGAAAGTGAATCTCATTTGATCATATTAAATTCTGTGTGTGTGTGTGTTCAATTTTCTTAGCGTGGTAATGAAAAAACTGTATAGAGTCATTGATTCTCTGTCACGAGGAGAAGCAGTTGATTTTGTTGTTTTGTTTTGTTTTTGTTTTTATTGGATGTTTGGCAGATGATGTGTGATGACGCCACCTGTAAGCTAAGACAAAATTGGTTAGGGAAGATATGTGACACTATAGACGGCTGGACAGTAAGTCTAAAGGCAGATATTTGATAACTTATATGAAATGTCTAGACATTCAGCTCTATGCTTTTACACCGTTCATGATAAGCGAATAAATAGATAATATAATTTACGGAAGTAAAAAAAATGTATTTTTTGCCAGTGGATGGTAGGAAGTCATCATCATCAGGCTGTGCTGAAAACACGGATTGCCATCTCCCTCTCTTCTCTCTCTCCTCTCTCTGTCTCTGTCTCTGTCTCTCTCTCTCCTCTCTCTCTCTCTCTCTCTCTCTCTCTATATATATATATATATTTATATATATATATATATCCATCCCTTGTCACCCGTATCTATTGGTCATCGCCCCTAGCAGGTTTACGACATCCAGTATCAACACAGAGCTGATCAATGTAATTCTTTGCTGGTCGGCCCACACTGGTGTCTCCATATGTAGGTGTCCACCAGAGAACGTTGCTTATGTGTTCGTTCTTATTTCTCCAGGAATGTCCAGTGTGTCTTGTTCGTGTTACTTGGAAGGTTTGTGTGATAATAGGTAAGAGACCAAACAGTGCTTTTTGAGGGGGGCTGCTTTTTGTGGGGTGCTGCTTTTTGTGGGGGGCTGCTTTTTGTGGGGGCTGCTTTTTGTGGTAGTGCTTCTTTTTGTGGGGGGCTGGATTTGTTCAGGACAGCACGCATCATCCTTGTGTAGTCCTTATCTAACATCTTTCCAATTGTTTAGTAAAATTCTAAGTGGTACAGCCATACAGAAACACTGAAACGGCTACAGATTGGAGAAATTTTCACCTTATCTTATCGGTGAGATCAGACTCCATTATGATCGATAATCTATCTATAGCAGTATATGCATGTCTTATGCGTATATTGAAATCGTTTTCTGTGGATGGGATATTACTACCTAGATATGTGAGCAGATCTAATAATTTCAAAGTTTTGCCATAAAGTTTAAAATACATGAACTACGTTTCATCTGAGTTCACATCAAGACCACTGCCTATTACACCTTTCTCTCCTTTCTATGCCGCAGTAATTCGGTTTTGTCAGGTATTTATAAGAAGCACTAGATCATTTACGTAGTTCGCATCTAAATAGAAATCTGTGAAATATCAATTGCTTCTTGTCTGTTTTAGTGTGAGGCATTTTTTGTTAGATCTAGTGACTTTCGTCGTGCGTAATCTTGGCATTTTATAAATAAAAATGAGGCTAATTCATCTCCTTGTAGGACTCCAGCAACAATGTCAAAGAAATACGCGTCAGTTTCAGGTGAACAAACCATTGGTTGCATATTCATGGCTTTAATCAATAGTCTCTTAAGAATGTACATTTCCTTTAGAGAATGTAGATAATTTCAATTGTTTTGTCATGGTATTGTTCAAATAGTCGATTTTCGAAGTAAAGTCTGTTGGATAAGAGAAAAAAGATATTTACTAAATGTTTTGTCTTTTCACCGAACGTATGTTTTTTCCCACACGACTGGATCGATTAGGCTTAAACAATTTAGGATAAATGCGAAAGTTCAGTTTCACCTTCGGAAAGAAAGAAGAGGGAAGAAAAGGTTGCAATGAATGGTTTTCAGTTCACAGATCCGGTTGTGGGGCATATGTATTTGAGTTTTGATTATTGGGTGGGTAAGGGGTTAAGTAAGTGTCAAGCTGCGCACTATTACCTACGTAAAAACAGATGAAAAACATTAACTCTAGAAATTGTGAATTGTAGATTATTTTTTTTAAGGAAGAAAGAGAAAAAGAAAGAGAAAAAGAACAAAATTATTGAAATTTTTATTATAAAGTTTTATTACGCGAAAGCGTAAATTTTTATTCAATAAATAAATTTCAGGTCCATTCCCTAATTTGCACATAATCCACAAAGAAATCAACTTGATGGTTTTTTTTTAAAAGTTTTATGTTTATTGTACTTCTTTTTCAAAATCGTTCGATTACTTCAAACTTATTTTATGTTTAGTAATAACAATCTCGTACAAGAGGCAAAATTATAACATATGTAAAATCTCTCTTGTTTACTATTTTACTACGATTTTTCGTTCAAGCAGCATATTTCTAAATTCAAATACTTTTTCCACTCCCTGAAATGATTGTCAATATAAAACAAGTTCCGCTCGAATGTATCAATTGGTAAGAATATAGGAATGGAATAATGACATAACGTTTAATGACGTAGCAGGAAGATTTTTAAAAAGCTCTTTAACCCGAGATAAATGTGACATTCGAGGATACGATTGCTTGTTTAGTCAACTCTTGTCAATATTATTATATGTATTTATGAGATGAGGTTTAATATTAATAATAATATTTCAGACTGTTGTTCTAATCTTTATTGAGTACAAACACAACGTTCAGGCCACTGTTACCTCGGGTTCTGTTTTAGGTGTAGTTTTTTTAATTTACTATTTTAGAGGATTGAATTCAAAGGTAATCGACTGAAGATGATTTATTTTAAGGTGATTAAAAATAATAAAGACAAAATACACCTAAAACAGAGCCTAATGTTACAGTAGCCTGAACGTTATGTTTGTACACAATAAAGATGAGAGCAATAGTCCGATATATCATAACTTTTGTCAAATATCCAATCCTAACTGAAAACACGTGTATCAGTAAAAATAATAATTTCCTTACTTTTCTTTTTTTCGCACATTTTAATTTTCTATGTAAGCAAAGATTTTACATTCTAGAAATCAATCAGGAAAATCAATTATTTCATATTGACTTGATTGAAATTGCAATTTCATATCATTTTTTGCAACAATTTTTATTCAGACACATACGTTCATATGCAATTCTCTTTTTTGTTTAACTTTGATATGATTGATTGGGTAATATTACACAAGAGTTGTTTGCTAATGCTTTTTCTTCTTTGATAATAATTCTACAAGCACCCCCCCCACCCCACATAAAAGGGTTAATGGTACTTAACTTCAAAAGTGTATTTCTCTTCAATTGACTCATTGTAGCAAGAGAACACAATCAACTCTGCTATTTTATCCATGGACGGAAGAGATGCTTTCATGCCTTTCCTAATGGAATTGATGCCAAATAGATTTTTTTAAAAACAGCCGTGGTGGAGATTTGAACTCGTCTTGCTGGTTTCACTTTCGACACCGATAACCACATCACTACCCACAGATTATTTCATCTAATAAGGGGTCAGTTAATTGACATATCATTTAGTAAGCTAACAAATATATGCATCCTCCACCGTGTGCAAGTATTTAAGTTTTAATGTAATGAAATATTATATTAAATTTAAACTAGATAAGAATGTAAATAAAAAATTTGAAACAGAGGGAGGTATAATGAAAAAAAAATGGAATAACTGAAACTTACTCTTCCATCACTCCTGTCTTTCATTGCTAAATTTTCTAAATTTAACTATTTAGTTACAGTAGGAAGTAAAGAAAAAAATTATAGTTATTTCTTTTTGTTAATCGATTTCTTTTAATATTTATCCCCCGAGATTTTGCTCATATTCATTAAGATAAAACCAAACAATTTGAAATCAATAATACTAAGCACATATTTATTAAAATCAAATTTTTAATATCAATATGAAAATTACCATTCAGGTTCACACTGTAAACCGCTATTTTGTTGTATATATGAATACAATTGCATGTTATTAGTATGTAAATATGGTCAACTGCATTAATAATGTAAAACAATTTTATTAATAACTGAGGTTTATATTTTAAAAAATCATAGAGAATGTGCCGTAAATTATTAAGGGTAGTGTGACTTGAGTAGTGATATAGTTTCGGTTACAGACAAACACGCACACAATCTCCATTATAATAAGAATATATAATACTATATGTTCCTATACGACCATGATTAACTTGCAACACCCTTTGCTTAAATATGAGACCGTCCGTATACGTGTCGTTACCTCAGCTTAATAATGGACCGTTCCGTTTTTATTATAAAGAAAGAAAGGGAAGAAAAGTCATATGATACACAGAAAAACATAAAAAAGAAATAAAGAGAGTAATTGAAAGATAGATAGATGGCGAGCGCGCGGAAGCGATAACGCTAATCAGTTTCAATAAAAAGTAATGAAAGGAAAGAAAGGGAAAAAGAGTTAGAGTTCAGTCAAGATTATTATACATTTTACATATTGAACTATTTAGCAATAGCTCTTAAATAAACATATCAAACGTTGTAATAATTAAATTATCATACGGTTGTGTATCCACAGGTCTCGTTAGTTATAACAGTTTCAGTATTTATGTGATTGATTGATTTATTGATTTTATCGGCATGTCAATCTAGAGTTATTTTATGGATAGAAATTAGAAAGTTATCTACATTATTCATTTATATTTACATTTTTGTATAGTTTCTATCTTCTTTCTTTTTTGCAACGGTTATGTATAAATTTTCCTATCTAATATAAATAATTTGCAAACAGATCTATATATCATTTAAGGAGTATACTATCTAGAGCTCCAGAACTAGAGCCTCACCACCAGATTCAATTTAGTGTTATACTCAGGACACCCCTTTTTCCGGTGGTCTCATCCCCTCTACAGAGGGCGTTGACAGCGTGTTGTAAGCCCCACCAACAGGGCGAGTAATTATCTGAGAATACTTTCTGCAAGAGAAATGTGCTCCAATGCAAACGAAGCAAATATGAATGTAAGATTCTCTTGATATTCTGAGAGTTGTAAGAAAGAATCTGAAAATGGAAGATTGAAAGACGACGCCAAATATAAAATAGACGGTTTTATTGATTTTTCCGCTAATCATAGCAATAGGCAAACACACTGGTAGATTTCTTCGAACTGGTTGCATGTACAAGAGATGGATAACCGGGACAAATATCGCTAACCTATGTCAGTTTAAGAAGGTTAACTTTATAAGACGATTTAGATTCATGAAGTTCAGTGTATCAGTTTTTAGTTTCAACTTCTTTAAGTTTTATTTCTCAGAAAAGAAAGAAAACTTAAAGTGTACGTAATCTTTACATTCTTTTATGTGTGGCCTGTACCAATATCACGAAGGCATAACTCCCTCTAACATGAATTACAGCCCTGTCGACTGTACACCGACTATACCTCTGCAAAAGGGTTAGACGCACCTCCCCAATGGAGCCACCTGTTGGCCGTAGGTGACGACCCGTTAATGCTTAAGGATGGAACCCTGTTGGCTGAGTATTCCATGACATGACCCTTTGACCCTTACTTAGGCTAGTCACAATTGATTTCAGCAGAAGATAGGAAGTACTTAACGACCTCATCTTCGTCTTATTGTGTGGGAATATTTCATTTACCTGTTCTTCATCGGTTGGTTGGTTGGCTGGTTGGATTTTACGGCATGTCAACTCTTGTTAAAATATTTTATGCCGAAGTCATTTTATTCATTCTAGATGAGTATCTAATTCTTTTCTAATTTAAACTCAAATTCTTGAGCAATTTTTTAAGTTAATTTTTCCCATCATAGATGGATCAAGTAATACCACTCCCGGTCAGAGTGAACAAGGGAGTAATGACAATGAAGGAGTACTCCACCCTTCCCAAAGATCCAGAACTGTAACTTCACCATTAGATGCAGTTTAAATTCATACCCGGGAGACTAAGACCCTTAGCCACCGCCTTCTAGCACATATATAATAAAAAGGATTGAGGCTTTGCCATAAGGGCAATAGGTTTTGGGACAATCCCATAGGTAAATTATATTTGTTTAATTATCGTCATAAATATAAATCAAATCTTTATTATTTTGCGTAAAGAGCAAGATTTGGTGATAGTGGATGTATATATATATATATATATATATATATATATATGTGTAGTGTGTCTATTGTCGTTAATTGATTTGCTTTTGTAGTTTCACCTGGACATATATGCATGCATGCACATCAACTGCCCTTTTATATATGTATAGATAGGTAATTATGCAAGTATCAAATAAAAAAATGATCATGACAGAATAATCATGACAAGATCTTTGCAAAGTCAAAAAATATATATTCTCAAATTATTATTCTAACTTTGAATAGTCACGAAGTTTCAACTTTTATTATTCAAATAAATAATTTCTTTCATTAAGAACACTATTGTATGACCTATATAGAGTTTATGAGAGAAAAGACGCAACAAAGTAGTAAATATCGTCGGAGTTGTTTGTTTTACGGCATATTAACCCGTTTGGGGTCATTTAATGCCGAATCAAGTCATTTTTATAAACAAAGGAGTCGGATTGCGTACAATACCTGCTTTGGCTAAAGTGATCCAGCGAGAACCGATTGATTTCAGTATGATTTGTCTGTAATATTATTGTTGGAATTCATTATTTAAGAAACAAGACAAAAGAATGTGATTATAAATGTTGTATTATTGTCGCCCGGAAGAGGAAGCTTCCGGCAAAATGACGAAGAGAAATATAAAAATGTATATTTAAAAAAAGAGGAAAACGGAAAAGAGGTTTTCCGGTCAGAAGCAGGGAGAAGATAAAGAAATATGTAACAAATGTCCGTTATCAGATCAAAAGATAAAAATGTGTAGGCATATTAGCGGATGTAAAGACCAGATCAAAAGATAAAGATGCGTAGACGTATTTATCAATAATAAAGGCCAGAGGATTCGAGCCGACAGAGAGAGACCAGCCAGCAGCCAAGAGGACAACCTCGCGTCTTCCGTCAGCAACACTCATTGTGAACACTGCGCTCTTCGCCAGCCACCCGGCATTTTCATTGTGAACACTCGTCGCCCTCACCAACCACACACCGAAGAAAATAAAGACGGGTCCTATTTTTATATATAAGTATCTGTTGTTATTGAAGTCCACTAGCCGGTAGTAGTCGGTAATACAACATAAAGTAGTGGATCCATTTTCTATTTTCACTTACTTATAAATTGATCCTCCATTATTTGGCCATTATCATCTTTTCTTAGATGAAAACAATTGCGCTAAACATTATCGTTAGTTGCTGGTCGTTTTATGGCATATCTTTTTGGATTATTTAATGCCGAATCAAGTCAGTTTTGATAAGCGAACGACTCACGTTGCTTACAGTACCTGCTGTTGCTTAAGTGGTCACCCAATTAAGTTTTGAACAGGTTCATCATTGCTTAATTTTGGTAATCTAGCCGGAACCGGTGCTTTCAGCGTGACTTGACCGTATCGCCTGACACGAATGATATAATTTGAAGACTTAAATTTTAAGAAAAAAATGTCGTTTCATACATGACAAATAATTTTGTAAGGATGGTGTCGTTTTTTTTAATTTTCTTTTAACAATTTTTTAGAGACCAAGTGTTCCCCTTCCCGAGGCTAACACTTTTTTTTATGTAGAGTATTTATATCCAAGGCCTCGTTTTAAGATGGACGTTGTTTATTTGATAGCTGCTTGTACTCTTGTAGCAGCTTTGTTACCAGGTATTGTGTCAGGGTATTTTTGACAGTTTTGCTTGACCCACCCGGTTGACTCTACCACAACTAGTATGATATTAATTTCTGTTAGAAGGGTTGATGATTGTATTTGCCCCTCAAATACTATTTTTCTTCTCTCGTACTTCTCAAGCGATGAGTGAAGAAATGGAGAATTATTTTCTTCTCCTCAATGGACCATATAGTTAATTTATAATTTCTCTTTCTAGTGGCCCTTGTTTGGTTTTGCCGGATTCCAAGACCAGTATTGTATTGGTCTGGTAGGGTATCCAGCTTAGTAATGTTACTTGCAGTAGCATCACTAGCGTCTAGTACACCGTTATTTTCCTCGTTTGGCGCCCAGTGCGTAGCCATAACGTGGAGACCAGTTTATCCTGGGCAACATCCAACCAATATGTTTCTTTTGTTAATTTTCATTGTTGTTGGAAGGTTTGGTCAAGGTTTAATTCTGAGAGGAAGTATTCACATGTCAGATTGTGACGGAGAACGAGTACCACCGTACTCATTTGGAAAAAGAGTGAGAGTGTCTTGCCTGCCGGGGTCGAACCCGCGCCCTCCGGAATGCAAAGAAATGAGATTTAGGCGCTGGATAGAAGCGAGGTGCAATTCAGTTGCCCGGATGTTGGGGCCTACTCGCATCTATCCGAATGCACGAGAATTGTGCACAGGCGCGAGGTTCAACTGATGTGCCCGGATGATAAATGGAAACGGCAGTATAAGTAGAAGTGGGGTGACGGCAGTAACAGTGTTGCAACTTCAGCTGCTGGTAGACGAAGACAGTGTTGTAGCCTGCGAATAAGGCGTTTGACTCGCTTCTTGTTGCCCCCCTCTCTCAACAAAGAACATTTACTTGAAACCCCATAATTGTGCAAAGAAACCAAACCAATCTTAAACAGACTGGAGATCAAAAGACTGATCATAAGCAGAACAAACAAACATTAATTTCCCCCCTCTATTTTTTCCTTCTATACAGATATTGACAAATCCCTGTTCAGAGAGACCGCAAAGACACTCGAGGTTTTGTCTAGTAGACTTTCCAATTCTCTCCTGATTTCTGTTGATGTTGTGTACGGCACCGAATGATGATCTAAAGAAAGTACAGAGTGTTAATGATTTACTACTACGGTAACCATTATTCTATGCTGAGACACCCAAAACAAATGGTGTATTTATCTTGATTTGAATCGATGGGTCTAAGGAATTGCTGGTCTCATTTTCCAAGAAGAAATAGCCAATAGAGTTAACGAGAAGACGGTTTATAAATAGCAAATTAATTCCCCACCAAGAATCTAATGTTGTCTCTTCTGCCGCTGCTGAAGTGATGTCTATTTTAAATAAAGATAAGTTCATGTGCTAATCACTTTTCTACCAATTTGCCATCCAACGGAGTTGAAACAAGTTTCAGTTTTAGGGATTTAAAGTTTCTTCCAATAAAACTAAGAAAATGACGTCATAATAAAGGCGAAAGAAAAAAAAAACAACAACACTTTATTGCCATTGATTGAAAACAAAAAAAAACAACGGAAGTTCGCTATAATCCTTCAAGCAGAAATAAAACAAAAATATAATGGACAAAAATAAATAAATAAAAAATATTGGATTGGATTACAAGAAGATATATTTTTTGCTTGTTTTTTTTTTCTTTTGTTTTACTTTGGTTTTTTTTTTTTTGGGGGGGTGAATGTTGTTTGTTTTTTTTGTTTTTTTTTACTTTTCTCCTCATAAAAGACGAAACCCTTCGAATTTCTTCTTACTACAAAAAAGGATGCGTATAAGCTGATATGAAAGCCAAATGTTTGCTTTCTTTTTCAAAAACGATTCTACACAGGCAAACATTTTATATTTTATTTCATTTATACTCGCACAATTGTAAGTACGATTATATTCTAGTTCTTCGTTTACTGAGGTAAATCCATCATTGCCGAAGAACAGTAGTGGTATTATTTAAACCATAGATGAGGGATGAGGGATTTCATACCTTTTCGAAGGTGAACGTCATAGCGCGATTGGAGTTTGAAATCGCATACTAACGATGCTGTAGTCCATCACGTTAGCCAATACTTCACGGGCACACAGATACGTTGACACGCCCCCTACACACACACTCTCTCTCTCTCTCTCTCTCTCTCTCTCTCTCTCTCTCTCTCTCTCTCTCTCTCTCTCTCTTCTTTCTAGTATGAACCAACACTTGCCGTATCTTTGAAAGGTTCTCTCGCTCACGCGAACGCTTGTCTCTTCGTACCCCTATCGCTAAAAGAGGGAGAATCGAGACACATTTCTTTTATAATTTTTGTCTAATTCTATCATCACAACTTCAAGTATGTCCCACGGAGGAGGAACATATATTCCACTTTGATTCCGGCTCAACCTCAGACTCTACGGTTTTAGGCCTACTAACCTCGTTTGATCGTTAAGGTTGTTGTAGTCCGAGTGAAATATCTTGAATCCTCTTGTTACAGAACTGGGATCAAGTGTGCCTTCAACTTTTGCCTTCCAAATATGTTTGTGCTACTTTCAATATATATTCAAAGTGAAGCAATGCCCAACGTGTCTGCGCACCAAAAACCGCGACACTACCAACCACGTCGGGTACCTAGCAAGAATGCTTCGTCGTAAGCTAGTGCATAAAATGATATTGCAGACTTTTTCGCTGTATTTTTTCTAATTCTGTCATCACCAGGAATGTCCTGCGGATAAAGAACATATGTTCCAATCTGATTCCGGCCCGAAGGCTGAGGAACTAAGTTCTAATACGTAATGAAACATTCAAGGGGGTCACCGATACTTCTACCCCACAATCCCAGAGCAAATGGCACACATACTACACTTTGATGACAGACCATCAAAGTGTCAATTCATACTGAACTTTTATTTTCTTTGTGTGCATCGATTTCCTTCTTTTTACAAACTTTTTTGCCCTACATCCGATGAAAATTGACTTTCAGTTTTGGATTCCCGCCAACTTTACAATCCACAGAAAAAGCAACTCGGGCGAATATCCCCATTATTCTTTTGAGATTATTATTCAAGTTATGTCTTTTTCTTCTACTTCTTCACGTTCTCTCGTCTTCTTTATCTCCAGTTTCTTCACCTTTTCTCTTTCTCTTCACCTTCTCTCTTCTTGTTCTTGTTCTTCGTCTTCTTCTCTTTCCCCTCTTCCTTTTTCTCGTGTAGACAAATTGACGGTGTTATCACTCCACATATTCCACAGTTTCATTTCCTTACAATGAATTCATTTTGTTTCCCTCGAAACGACGACACAATTCTAACATCAACTAAAAGCATGAGCAAGTAAAAACTGATAAAACAAATCAAGAAGATTTTTGAAACATTCTGTGTGTGTGTGTGTGTGTTGTTGTGTGTGTGTGTGTGTGTGTGTGTCATGGCCTTCTGCTGTTCACTGCAGACATAAACATTAAATTATGAGAAGCAATTTAGAAAATATCATTCAATCGACTTAGCAAGAATATCTAAGATGCATAAAAACTCAGATATAAACCAAAATATCAAACATCTACCTAATAATATGTAGCTCCTCTATCGCTTGAATAACAGCGGCTATAACACGTGGCATAGAGTCGATATATGAGTAGATCTACTCAGGAACGTTCCGGGGCTGTTCTTGATTTAGTTGTGTTCGTTTGAGTCTAAAGGGAATTTACTGATTTATTCTAGTTGCCAAATAAAATCTCTGTGAGGTTTAAATCTGGAAAAAGAAAATGCGAGTCCCAGTGGAATATCTGGAGTTTATACACCAAAGAAAATCAGATATATCTAATCAGGATTGAAAATTGTAAGAAAGTTTGGCTACTCACATATGGGCTTATATATATATATATATATATATATATTATATATATATATATATATATGGCCTAAAGTCAAAACTAGTTGAGAAAAATAAACAACATAAAAAGAAATATTCTTTTGCCTTATCACTTTTTAATCATCTTAAATATATATATATATATATATATATATATATTATATATATATATATATATATATATATATATATATTATATGTGTGTGTGTGTGTTGTGTGTGTGTGTGTGAAAAGAATGATAAGACAGCCCATGAATTTGCTCATAAGTTTATGAATAATGAGTTAAAGTTCATAAAATTTTCACTAAACGTAGATAAAAAAAAAAAAAAAAACTAGAAATCAGTGCATAATTAATGTTTTTATTTTGGTTTACTTTTTTGAAAGTTATTTCAAAAATAAATATTTTGGGGGTAGAAATGAGTGGAAATCAGGATAGAAAACTTTTCAAAATTCCTTTTTTTAAAAAGGAACAACCAACTTTTAGCAAATAAACAAAACTTCCAGTATTTACATTCATTTCCTTCACATTTTAGAACATCTAGACAACGAACATTCATAGATTTAATCAAATTTTTAATATTTCCAGTGGATTTTTTTCTGAACTTCTAAACGACGCGCCACTGCGTTTCTTTGTCTTCAAAACATCGTCCATCGGGGCGTTTACCTGCCTTGCTAATATTCCCCAGAAGTTCTCGATGGGGGTGAAGATCCGGTGACTTCGATGGCAAACTCAAAATGTTGGAGCCACTCGGTCGTGTGTTTGGCAGTGGGAATGACAGCATTATCCTGTTGGAAAACGGCATTAATATAACAAACCAAAAATACAGGGACTCGTTTATTACATTTCTGTATACTTCAATGATCATCAAACATCTCATATTCATCAATATAGCCATGTTTAATCATGACCATTAAGATTTTGCTGGTAATTTTTGAACAGGGACTAACTGTAACTTGTGTTTTGCCCTTTCTACCAGCTTTTTTGATGATGATCACGGCATCGACCAGAGGCTTCATACGCACCATTTTTGACTACTCAGGTTGGCAATCCATGAAAAAAAACTTTAACGTGATTTGCTTTCCGTCCATGTTTGCCAAACTCAACTGAAACGCATATATATTATATATATACATATATATATATATATATATATATATATATATATATATATTCGTTATTACTTATATTTCCTGCTAATTGAGACATCTATTAGATTGAGCCAATTTTTTAGAGTCAAGTACATTTGTAATAATATACTTCGCTCATTTAGGTCAACAAAAGATTTAATTGAGAAAATGACAAATCAAATTGTAATTTTTGGTTGTTCATTGTTGATCTAAACTTCCTCACTCAGACAGTTGTGTATTTAACGTAATGGACTTTCGTTTCTTATAAATGACCTGATTCTTCATGTTTGAAAACGACTCTTAAATTAAAATCTCGGGTAACCCTGTGCAAACTCCAGTGCAAATCTTTTTGTCAACAAGTTTACTGTGTCTACTTATTTCTGTATATTTTAATTCCATTGTATATTGTTATATTGTATCATAAAAGTACATTGGAATTTTAACCAAACAATTCAACATGAATTCTAGCCAGATTTTTGCTTTAAAAATGTTTAATCATGACCATTAAGATTTTGCTGGTAATTTTTGAACAGGGACTAACTGTAACTTGTGTTTTGCCCTTTCTACCAGCTTTTTTGATGATGATCACGGCAGCAACCAGAGGCTTCATACGCAACAATTTTGACTACTCAGGTTGGCAATCGGTGAAAAAAACACGTGATTTTACTTTCCGTCCATGTTTGCCAAACTCAACTAGTTTATATATTACATCACATATATATATATATATATATATATATATATATATTCGTTATTACTTATATTTCCTGCTAATTGAGACATCTATTAGATTGAGCCAATTTTTTAGAGTCAAGTACATTTGTAAATAATATACTTCGCTCATTTAGGTCAACAAAAGATTTAATTGAGAAAATGACAAATCAAATTGTAATTTTTGGTTGTTCATTGTTGATCTAAACCTCCTCACTCAGACAGTTGTGTATTTAACGTAATGGACTTTCGTTTCTTATAAATGACCTGATTCTGAAAACGACTCTTAAATTAAAATCTCGGGTAACCCTGTGCAAACTCCAGTGCAAATCTTTTTGTCAACAAGTTTACTGTGGCTACTTATTTTCTGTATATTTTAATTCCATTGTATATTGTTATATTGTATCATAAAAGTACATTGGAATTTTAACCAAACAATTCAACATGAATTCTAGTCAGATTTTTGCTTTAAAAATATTTTAACACCCCGCTCCCAAATTATTTAACTTTGGAATCTTTTCTGGTTGGAATTCAAAATGCATTCCAGCCAGATTTTCCCTTTCGAAATATTTTTCCTAAATATTTCTTTCTCTCTTTTTCATCCATAATTTAATTCTACTAAAACTGATTGGTTTTCAATCCTTAATTACCCAAACTTATTAATTATATTACAATGTATACTTTTGAATCATTCATTAAAGAATAACGTATTAGAGTATAAGAAAACATATAGATTATCCACAATTCCAAATCTATAGAAAAATATTATGTCTTATCAAGAGATAATGAAATCTGCAGATGAATTACGGCGTGAATTTCTCCGGCAAGTCTATTTGTTAACCATCTTTGCTGTTTTGATTAAAAAGAATTTTAAAATAAAGATATTATGCGGCAGGGTGCACTTGATAACTTTTTCAAACGTCAAAGAGCATTGAGAATTATAATTGTTTAATCATTATATATGCTTGTTGGTTGGTTGGTTGGTTGGTTTTAACGGCATGGCAACTCTTGTTGGGTTATTTCATGTCGAGGACATTTTGTTTTATTCATTCTTGTTGATTATTCAATGTTTTTCAAACACATGTTTAATACTCATTTTTATCTATTTAGCTCTTATATGTAACCATAAAAGATACTACCAATCAGTTGGTTCATTGATTTTCATGCTTGAGGGCGGAATCCTGGTGGCTGAGCAGTTCATGACTTGCAATACTTTAAGCCTTACACGTCGGCACACTCCGATCAATCGTCTGGTCACGTCAAACCCTAGCGCCTATAAGATTGTCCGACCCTTGGGGCAAACATCCAACCCTTTTTATTACATATGTGATTGAATGCAGTGGTCGAGGGTCTTGGTGTCTTTAATATGACATTAAACTGCATCTAGTGGTTAAGTTCCAGCTCTGGGGAGTGTAGAGTAGGCCTTCATCACCATTACTCCCATGCTTACTGTGACCCGGAGTGGTAGTACCTGTTAGGGTCCTATGTATGGATTAAATAGATCGAAAATGAGTTTTAAAAACGTGTTTAAAAATAAATGAGTTTAAAAAATTGAATGCCAAACAAGAATCAATCAAACAAAATGTCTTTGGCAAAAAGTAACCAAAGGGTTGACATGACGTAAAATCCAACCAACCAACCAGCTGGTACATGTTACTTCCTTAACAGCTGTAAAAAAAAATTTTAAAAATTAGAATAAAATCTATTGTGATAAAAAGCGCCAAAGTTTAAATAAAAATTATTTGAAAATGAGGAATAAGGATTCTGGAAATATTGTATATTCTATATCAAAAGATTTAACACGGTTTCTTTTTTTTCTTTCTGTCTTTGATAATTGTTAAAAAGTAGAGCCAATTCCTCAGAGAAGTTCATGATTTAAGTTACCTTTCCTCTGTCGTTCATTTTTCTAGACGCGGAAAATTGCTATCCATTCACAAAACTGTGCATTGGTAATTTTCAAATTCAGCCAATCCCATTGATAAATGCTGTCTTTTCTAATCAGATTTCCGCTGTCCGATCTGACTGTCCAAATTTAGATTCTGTTTGTCCCTTCCCTACAGTTAAGCTTATCGTAAAAATCGAAAGGCAGCACCGACTAAATGGTCATCGCCTCAACTAAAAACCACAAAGTGAAAGATATTAACTTGTCCCATGACCAAAATGACCCAACCAATCATATCTGGTCAGCGTTTTTACCAAGAATAGACAATGCCGGTTGTAACGTAGCGGGTCTATTTGAAAGGAGTGATGACGTGTTAATAGTAATCGTAATATTCTTATCTTCTATTCTTGTTCTGTCTTATTTCTCGAGAATAGATCAAATTTGCTGGTATCTCTTTTTCAGTTGTTGGGATGGTGGCTGGGTGGCAGTCTCGCAGTTTCAGTCTGGAACAACTTGGGAATCACTTGAGGATATATTTTTCTTGTGTCGTTTATAGTTTTTAATGACAACACAAGACGTTATCGTTTTTTCTCATGAAATTATCTATTTTATCCCAAAGTCAAAAGGCCATGGGGGACAGACGTACATCTTGCGTCTGTTCCCTCCAATTGCTTAGTTCCAACCTATCTTTCATTCTCTTCTCTCACTACCTTCCTTCCACACTTCGCCACGTGATGCCCATCGATTTATGAGAAATCGACAGCTAGCGTTGTGCTGACTCATCCCAAAAAATCTTTTCACTATCAAGAACAGGTAATTTCTTGAAGTTTTGTTTTTTCCCGCCTTATTAAGTTACACCAGTTTCAAAGACAAAAAGAAAATGCTAATTTTTCGATGTCATATCAAATATCCGCCTCTCCCGCGTGTAACCTCTATAAGTCAACTATGACATATAAATTTCGAAATGTTTTATATGCAATATATTAGAAACTTAAAGCGGCTACCCGGCATCACCTGTGTAGATGGGAGGGAGCAAATGTTTCGTCTCACAGACCCATTTTTACTGAATTACGAGTTAGATCGTCGCAGGATGTCACATTAAAATCCCTATGTAAAAATAAAAAATAAAAAACTTGCGTTGCTCCGGCCCTGTCAGAATGAGGTGCATAGACACCCTGAAAAGAGAAATCAGTTTCTTCTATTCAAAATATTAAATGCCAAAAGAAAAATTCATGCTGTTACTATCTAGATTTTATTTTTTAGTTATATTCACGAAAATAAATCAAAATTTCCCCCAAAAAGTAAGATCTGTTGATAGTGAATGTGTATATATATTTATTTTATCGTTAATTGTTTTATTTTCGTAGTTTATTACGGACATACATACATACACACCAGTTGCCTTTTATATGTGTATAGACAGATAGATAGATAGATAAACAAAGATAATGATTCTTTAACTCTTGAATGATGTAACATTGATCCTAATGTAACGTGATGATTTTCATTACATCGTCTCACTTGCATTATTTCAATGCGTTGTGTGCACGCATCACGTGATAATAGAATCTTCATAGATCAATCCTGATTTGAATACAATTCTTTTGTTATATGGGAAAATATAATGAAACATAGATAATAGCTAGTATTACTACAGAGATTTAATTACTGTTGCTAAAGAGCTGCGCATTGGCCACTATCACATTTTTACTTTTGTACCAAAAGGGTAATAAATATATGTTAACCTTTCTTCCAGATTTAAATGTTGTTATTTGATAACTCAGACACAAAATTTGTAACTCATCTTCGTTTTCAAAATGTTCAAAAAGCTCTTTAACAACAGTAATTAAATATCTGTAGCAATACTAGTTTCATTTGACCACTCCCTCGTGTAAAAGTAAAGACATCTGGGTGGCCTAAAATCGGTATCAGCCAAGCAGCGAGGGAGTCTATTCACTTTTCACAAGTGCTAGATCAAAGAGATTATTTTTGTGTCTGAGTTGGAGTGCCACACCTACCATCAGCTCAGTACTTTACCGCACAGATCCCAGTGCTACTCATACGCTGAGTTGGCGAGGGCCGGTATCAAATTAGAAACCTTTTAGTTTCTAGCCGAACGCTCTACCGACTGAGCTAGATTCCAATTTTTTTGTAGGGTAAATATCTTCCTATACAACACCTTTCAACAAAAATCACCCCACCCCCTAAAATAATAATTTCCGATTTCTTTAAATTTTACTTCGTACAATAAATTAATTGGTAACCGGATTAATGTATTTTATTTGTAAAAATTAGATCTCGTATTATTTTTGGTTTTACTTTTTATTTACAGTTTGGTAGGTGAAGTAAAATGTTAGGAGCGACGGGAGTAATCTGTTGTATCGTTGAAGGGGAATGATACACAGAAGAAATTGAGTGCTTAATATATTTATTCAGCACCAGTATCCGGTGCTAACGAATACATACAAAAACATAACACAATAAGTTACAAAATAATTAACAAACAACTTACAAGAAATTGAGGAGGGTCAAATGTGATATAGCCAAATGCAGTAAGATCAGTCCGAATATTAACCAGCTTATTAATCCACTGCTAAAGTTCTCATCCAATGATCTGAACCAGATTAACTGGTCAAAGTGCTGAAAGGGTGCTAGCTACTCTACAACATCATCTTAAAGCAGTAACCAAACTATCCAACAATAAATGAATATTTTAACTGAACATATTTAATTACTAATTTCAGCGATGTTTCGTTTATTAAAATAACAGCTGATCTCCATTTATAACTATAATTTATCTATCATTTCTTATTATTACTTATTTAGTATTACGTATTTATTATTACTTAATTATTATTTACTATTATTACGAGTGTATGTCTATAGGCAAACTGAAATATTTCATGATTACTTAGAACCTATCGAGAACAACTTGATTGCAAATGTATCATCTCCTTAGAAGAACAGAATAATTATTATATAAATCGTTGTTTAATTATTATATACATCGTTGTTTCAACAGAAATCAAATTTTGCAGATGAAAATTTCGTAATTATAATATTCTAACGACTATTATCCCGTGGGTGCTTGCCTTTCAATAATAGAAAAGCATTCCGATTCCATTACAAAAACCAATTAACAAAAGTCTTGTAAGTTCGGCTCTTTTGGGAGGCTTATTCATGGGCTCCAATTACAGGTGGTATTACCGACGCTTTCATGTTCCATATACTTTTTCAGCTCTCTGGCAAGATCTAAGTATTTGTTTATCTTTTCGCTACTTCTTTTTCTTCTTCTCTCGTTTAAACTAGGTATGATCCTCTGGTCGGGATATAGTGATCAGTTTGTATTTCAAAATTATGGAAAATATTATTTCAAATCTCTTTCTTTTTTTTTTCTTGCTTTTCTTCAACAATCTCTCATATATATATATATATATATATATATATATATATATATATATATATAATATAAGAGAGTTTTCATAATTTGCTTGAAGCATTGTGTATGTATTGGTTAGGAGGTTGATTTAGAAGGCCATCACAATGCAGTTTTGGAATAAATAAAAAATAATATACGGTAACAATGGTGGTGTGTGTTGACCTGTATTTTTTTAATTATTTCTTGAATTTTCGAGGTAATACCTCTTTATCAAAAGAATTGAACTGAAGCAGTACAGCTATGGCATTTCTTCCTAAATGAATTTTTTTTTTTTTTTTTTTTTTTGAAAATGACGTTATTTTTGAAATAACTGTATTCCCGTGTGAGCGTGAATGCGTTTATTTTTTATTTTTATTTTTTTTGTACGTGTGCGTATGTTGTAATGCGCGTGACATTGAAAATGCGTGTTGGCTGTGACGTTAAGACTGTATCCTAGCGCGGGATTTTGTACGTGGGTATGTGCGAATGAAAAAGTGTATTTGTGTTTTGTGACGTTTCCTGTTGGATTTTACATCAATTTAATCATTTAATATTATTAATATTATTATTATTATTAATATTATCATATTTATTTGCTTATTTACTTATTTATATCTAATTCAATTTATCTTTTTATATTTTATAATATTTCTAAATATATATAATATATATATATATATATATATATATATAATATATTTTAATTTATTTATTTAATTTTTTTTCCTTAACAACTAGTGTGCAATGGCTTGTGTGTTTGTATGTGTGGGCGAGATGTTGGGCTATAGATTTGAGTGCGTGTTTCGTATTAGTCTTCTCGTTGTAGATTTGTTTCATTAGTAATTCTCCATTGTGCATGTGGGTATGTGTTTTGTGTGTGTGTGCATATACTGTTACATGTGTGCGTTGGTTGTGGTTGGTTGTCGCACATACCCACGTACAAAATCCCGCGCTAGGATACAGTCTTAACGTCACAGCCAACACGCATTTTCAATGTCACGCGCATTACAACATACGCACACGTACAAAAAAAAATAAAATAAAAAATAAAAAATAAACGCATTCACGCTCACACGGAAATACAGTTATTTCAAAAATAACGTCATTTTCAAAAAAAAAAAAAAAAATTCATTTAGAAGAAATGCCATAGCTGTACTGCTTCAGTTCAATTCTTTTGATAAAGAGGTATTACCTCGAAAATTCAAGAAATAATTTAAAAAATACAGGTCAACACACACCACCATTGTTACCGTTATTATTTTTTTATTTATTCCAAACTGCATTGTGATGGCCTTCTAAAATCAACCTCCTAACCAATATATATATATATATATATATATATATATATATAATATATATGTGTGTGTGTGTGTGTGTGTGTGTGTGTGTATGTAAAATGAAACTGGAAGTGAATCCGACGGTATGTTGAAAAAAAGAATAAAGGAAAGAAAAGTATAGAATGGATAATATAGGATATTTTAATCAATATTACTTACACGTGTTTTGGTCAGGAGTTTATACATGTGTACATTATTCAAACTATTATTATTTTTAAATAATCAAATGAAATGAAATAATAATAATAGAAAAAATGTAGAAAAGTTCCGCACACAAAGAAAATTCGACCTTCATCAGAGTAAATCCTTATTTGAAAATTAGGATTTATTCTGATGAAGATTGAATTTTCTGATGAAGGTCGATTTGGACGGTCTCCTTTTTAACCAGAGGGTATTGCAAGATGATAATGGTTGAACGTTTTTTGAACATCAGTATTATTGTAGCGATGTTCTAAAACGGAATTCTGAAAATTCTTCATCTCAAGCGAGAAGAAAATTAACTTTTTGGTAATTTTTTGTTAAAATTTTTCGAATGGTTAAAGCAATATTCCAATTCTATTGAACAACTGGTTGAAGATGTGCAATAAAATGTGTGAAGGTTCGAGGTCATTCCTGTCTTGGTCAGACCGAGAACTTTGAGCACTCCTTCGTAGATATATATATATATATATATTCATCGACAATTCTGCACGACCAGGATCCGACACAAGGTCAATTTCTTAAGCAGAATTTAACAGGTTTGAATTCAGTTTTCCTTCTCCTAGACTGATTGTCTAATCTGTCCTACTATTCTTTATCCATAGCTGGAGGGAGAATAGTTAGATTCCTACCTTTCCCAAGGGTATTTGCGCTATATGAATTTGAAACATTCAGAATTTGAAACGGAACCACCGATTCCATTTCCAACTACGATAACCGTTACACGGCGAGTGACTCCTTAAAACAATAATTTTGCCCTGAGAAAATAGCGAATTAATAGAGTATTTCCCATTAAAATAATTATAATTTTCTTATATCATTTGAACTCGTCCCGCCGTGTCCGTTTCTAACGACGGTAAACGTTACACGACGGGCACCTCCTCGTATAAGCAAATCCTAATGAAAGCACCTGTTTTTGTTTTGTAATAAAAATGACGTAATGTCGAAACTGGTCAGAACATAGATGGGTGGTCGCTTAGGAATACCAGGTAAAAAGGTAAAAGAAGTCTGTGCTTTTTTGTGTCAGGCTAAGTATAGCTTAATAAATAAACAAAATAAAATGTCTATTTAAAACAGATGGTCGAATAGAGTGAGATGAATCTAATTCAGTAGAAGCAGAAAGAATGCGATACAGAGAAAATAGAAGATTAATAAAAAGAGGCAAGAGAAAACTCTGCTAGAAAAAGAAAAAGATGAAAAATGATAAATCCATTTTCCAAAGGGAGAGAAGAAGAAGAAATA
Source organism: Doryteuthis pealeii (assembly GCA_023376005.1). Lineage (NCBI taxonomy): Eukaryota > Metazoa > Mollusca > Cephalopoda > Myopsida > Loliginidae > Doryteuthis > Doryteuthis pealeii. The sequence goes on along the minus strand of CM042143.1, from coordinate 128,746,730 downwards.
GAAAAGAAGAAGAAGAAGAAGAAGAAGAAGAAGAAGAAGAAATAGAAAAGAAGAAGAAGAAGAAGAAATAGAAAAGAAGAAATAGAAAAGAAGAAGAAGAAATAGAAAAGAAGAAGAAATAGAAGAAGAAGAAACAGAAAAGAAATAGAAGAAGAAGAAACAGAAAAGAAAAAGAAGAAGAAGCTGAAGAAAAAGAAACAGAAAAGAGAAAGAGAAGAAGAAAGAAAAGAAAAGAAGAAGAAGAAGAAAAGAAAAAGAAGAAGAAGAAGAAGAAGAGAAGAAATAGAGAAGAAGAAGAAGAAGAAGAAGAAGAAGAAGAGAAGAAGAAGAAGAAGAAGAAGAAGAAGAAGAAATAGAAGAAGAAGAAGAAGAAGAAGAAGAGAAGAAGAGAAGAAGAAGAAGAAGAAGAAGAAAAGAAGAAGAAGAAGAAGAAGAAGAAGAAGAAGAAAGAGAAGAAGAAGAAGAAGAAGAAGAAGAAGAAGAATAGAGAAGAAGAAGAAGAAGAAGAAGATAGAAGAAGAAGAAGAAGAAGAAGAAGAAGAAGAAGAAGAAGAAATAGAAGAAGAAGAAGAAGAAGAAAATAGAGAAGAAGAAGAAGAAGAAGAAATAGAGAAGAAGAAGAAGAAGAAGAAATAGAGAAGAAGAAGAAGAAGAAGAAAAGAGAAGAAGAAGAAGAAGAGAAGAAATAGAGAAGAAGAAGAAGAAGAAGAAAATAGAAGAAGAAGAAGAAGAAGAAGAAGAAGAAATAAGAGAAAAGAGAAGAAGAAGAAGAAGAAGAAAAGAAGAAGAAAGAAGAAGAAGAAATAGAGAAGAAGAAGAAGAAGAAGAAATAGAGAAGAAGAAGAAAAGAAGAAGAAGAAGAAGAAGAAATAGAAGAAGAAGAGAGAAGAAGAAGAAGAAGAAGAAAAAGAAGAAGAATAGAGATAATAAATCCACAGCGTTAAAATGAGTTGTTATATAAAAGTTGTTTGTTCATGTGTATTTTATCGTTCCATTTCTTTCTAAGCAACGTTTTTTATCTTTATATTTTTTTGTTTTCGATTCTTTACTTCCGGTTGGCAAATATGCAACAGGCATTTTTTTCCTTCTAGCTCTGTTGCCATGTCCACATTCAACTGGGGCCAGTATCACATTATTTGTTTGCTGATGGCTAGACACTGAAATGCTAAATGCAAACGAGCCGTGTGCAACATGGATGATGATTGCCAAAACAGACAAAAAAGAAAGTGAAAAATATAAACGGGGAAATGAACAACCGAATGATGAAAGAATAAAAAGGATAAAAAGAATAAAATGCTAATGAGAAGAAGAAGAAGAAAAAGATTTAGTATCAGAAGGGAAAATAATTGTCGGCTATTTTCACTAAAAATGTGCAAAATGGTGAATCACGGGAGAGAAATTAATTTTAATATTAATATCATCTAACAGATTAACAAAGAATTGGATTTTTAAATCCGTCATCTTTCCAAGAAATATTCAAAAAATCTTTGGCGGATCTGAGCATCTAGACCCCTCCCCCCATCTAAAATTTTTGTTTTTAATTTTTTTTCTTTTACTTCAATGGATTATTTTCGATTACACACCAATCTATCATATTGTAAAAAAAAAAAGATTCTAAAAAGTTTTTTATTTTTCGAGTTTTCAGGGGTGCGCAGTTCCCCGTATAAGTTTATAATGGGGCGTCCTGCAAGGATCGAACACGCTATTCAGTAGTAATAGATCTTCGAGACCAGGATGCTAACCATTACCCCACGATGGGATACACTTTAATATCCAAGCCGTTCAACACGGGTAGGATGTGATACAGAGTCGCAAGAATGGGGCGTCCTGCAAGGATCGAACACGCTATTCAGTAGTAATTAATCTGAGAGACGAGGTTGCTAGGGTGTCCTGGGTATGACGTTAAATTGCATCTCATGGTGAGGTTCCAGTTCTGGTGAGTGTGGAGTTCCCCTTTATCGCCTTTATTCCCAGGTCTACCTTGACCTTGAGTGGTAGTACCTGTTAAGGTCCCATCTATGGGTCTAATAAAAGAAATTAGTTAACAAAAATGAGTTTTAAAAAAATTCAATAACCATTTTTAAAAATTGAGTTCAAAAAGAGTTGTATCAAGAATAAATAAGACAAAACATATGCGGCAAAATAACCCATTGAATAAAACAATGTCTTTGGCATAAGATAAATCAACAAAGGTTGACATGCCGTAAAATCCAACCAGCCAGCCAGCCAATCATGTGACGCCCTGGCGTGTGTATCATGGTATAATGGTTAGCAAGGTATGCTATCAAATCCTCATTTGTGATTTTGATTCTCACTGAGCGCTCTAAACTCGTGACCATGTGTCAAACTAAGTTAATATTCGTAAATGTTCCCTTTCAAGACCAACTTTCCAAATGAGATTCGAAGATGTAAGATTTGTCTATATTGAAAACTTTTTCTTTCTTAACACGTTTAATGTCTTTATTGTTGGCGGATGAAGAAAAAATCAAACATATTTCCGAAAATTCTTTTTTCCTCAATACAACTCATGTTATATAAAATGTTTGAAATATTTCTGTCTGATCATCATCAAAGATGAAACTTTTATCATAACTTTAAATGTCCATACAGTTAACTGATGCTTCGTCTATTTCGTATAGAAATGAATTCAACAAAAGATTCTGACTGACTTGTCTTACCCTTATCCTGTTATTTAAGAACGTGCGGTTGATTTAGGAGTTATAGACACGAAAATAGAATCAAGTTTAAATTCCAGTTTAAGTTCAAGTCTTTTTAATGCTTTTTTAATGTGATTTAATTCATTGTTTAAAAACTTTCTATGGATGCCTGTAGTGTAATGGTTAAAGTCGTAGGAAATGGACTCGTCGACGGGAGTTCAAATCTTAGACAAGGCTGTGTGCATTTTACATAACACTAATATCCTGGGAAAGGTATGCATCCAACTAATCTCTCTGAAGCTATGGGTAAATATCAGGGCAGACTGGGCTCTTTAACAATGGCTCAGTAACCAGTCTAGGAAAACCTCTGAAATCAAACCTGTTAAACCCCGCTTGAGAAATTAACCTTTTGTCACATCCTGCTTGTGCGGAGGGGTTGGTAAATATTTATAATTAAGAAATTCATAGATTTTCTTTGCCAACCAAATTTTACCCACGGTTGTACCAAATTTTCTTGGTATTTTTACCTGTACGGTGAGATATTTCAAATTCACTATTCACTTCAGAACTCATTCTATTCAAATGAAGTCATATTATCATTGTAATCTGAGCCCTTCTGCTCAATTATAATGTTCTAACCATCGTTTTTTTGTAGTTTGATTGTTGTGGTGGGAGAGCCGCCGTGAGCAGCTTAACCTTTTCCCTACCAAATCTACCCTATAGCTGTATCACATTTTCTTGTTTTTTTTACTTGTATGATGAGATATTTCAAAGTTCATTATCTATTCACCCCAGAACTCATTCTATTCAAATAAAGTCCTGTCATTATTGTAATCTGTCTTTCTACTTCTTTATAATGAACTAGCCATTAGATTTTGTACTTAGCTCAGATTTGTACTTATTCCCATGAGAAAGATATATCTAGTCTTCCTACGGCTATGGAAAATATATAAAGACTTAGACTGAGTTTCCTTGGTCTTTGTAGGATTCTAACATTGCGGGCTCCATTATAAGAAATGACGTTGTAGGTAAATTTCTATATTTGACGTGGCGGGATCCATTTGGAAATCTGTGTATGTTCAATTTAGAGGAGGAGGAGGAGAAGGAGGAGGAGTGTAAAATGTAATATTCGTCATATACTAATCTTATTATCCTGTTCTACTTCTCAGGGATGGATCAGAGTTGGGATCTGTTTTTCTGGACCAGAGTTGCTGGTATTTATTGGTCGGTAGTTAGGCTGGCATTCCCGTTGTTCTCGAGGGGTCTGAAACTACTTAGGGTCGTCTTGAGGATGCATTGGGTCGTTGCTTAGTTCTTAATAACAAACTCAAGACTTTTCTTGTTTTTTTATTTTTATTTTAGAGCTCATATTTAATTTTACCTCCATGCAAAAATGCCTTGAAGAACAGACACTTATCTTGCGTCTGTTCTCTTAAAACATCCAGCCCAGACTCCCAACTCTCTCTCCCTCTCTCTCTTTTTACTCTCTCTCTCTCTCTCTCTCTCTCTCTCTATATATATATATATATATATATATATATATATATATATATATATATAGTGTGGGATTGTCACTGTTTCAGTATTATTGGTAGAGTGCTCAATATAAAATAGAGCTGTTATATAATATAAGAAAATAAATGTTTGTAACATCTTCAGCTGACGATTGTTAACGCATGAAACCAAAATGGTCGTGAATGTTCCTTTGTCACCAAATAAATAGATATGTAAAACCTTTATATATTTATTTTATTATATATATAATATATATATATATATATATATATATATATTGTAGATAATATAAGGGTTATATTTGTACGTAGACAATCCTCAATATTATTGATAGACTATTTATATTTAAGTGGTTACAGACAGTTTCCCGCCTCTGTGATCGCATTGGCAGTTACCAGACGTTGACTCTATGCCCAGGCTACCATAACTCTCTCTCTCTCTCTCTCTCTCTCTCTCTCTCTCTCTCTCTCTCTCTCAATATATATATATATATATATATATATATATATAAAGAGGGCGGCCCTGACGTACTGATTTGTTTACTTTTCAGATTTACAAATGCTGGACATTTTAAAGTAGAATTTCAATTATATATATATATATATATATATATATATATATATATATCTTCGAATAGAAATCAAATCTTCATAATACTTGCATAAAAGTCAAGAACCAGCGATATTTAATGTGTAGATATATTTTTATTTGTCTATAATTATTTTATTTTTTAGTTTTATCCGCACATACACACCTACTGCCCTTTTTATATGTTCTAGAAGTGGATACCCCGCGTTATCTGGGTAGAGGGGGCTAATATAAAGTTAGTCTTGCAGATCTATTGATTGTTTTGATCTTAAATAATTGATTTGTTTATGGTTTAATCACGAACGCCACCAATGACTTTCCCTTTTATTACTATTCAAATCCTAATTTTTACATTTGTTTTTAGATATAAATAAAATCATATATATAAATATAAATAGATACAAATACATTTTTTTCCACATAAAGCAAGCTGTGGTGATAATGAATGAGTATATATATTTACTTTGTCATTGTTTTTTTTTGTTTTTTTCGTTTTTTTTTTTTTTTCGCAGTTTGATCCGGACATACATACACACCAACTGTCCTTTATATATGTATAGATTTCCTCCGGACATAACATAAATCCACACCAACTGTTCTATAGATGTATAGATTAATATGTTGATTTCAGTAAAAAGAGAATAATGTATCTACATTAACACTTAACGTTCGCATCCAAACTTTGCAATTTTCCTGGATTTGAACTCAAATGAATTATGAATAAAATGATATTACACTTTATGAAATCAGATCGATATAAGACGAAAGAGAAAGTAAAAGTGAAAGTTGTTGCCCTTTAATATTTTGCACTCAGCAATTTTATCCAATCGATTCAATGAACCAATTGATCAATGTTCAATGGAATTCCTGCACCAAATGCTTTTTAAGTTCACTCAAGAATTTAGAAACAGCTTCTCTGTCTCGTGCTTGAAATACTTATGTTCTTCTTACCGGGGTGACCAGGGGTCATTTTTCTAGCCAGACTCAGATAAAAGACGGAGTTTTATGGAAAGTTAAGACTTTTCCTTCGTTTGAAAGAGTTATTTCGCTTCGGGGCTTAGCTCTGTTGGTAGAACATCGGTCTACGAATGGCAAGGTTCTGGATTAAAACCGGTGCCCGCTAACTCAGCGCATTGGCTGTCAGATCTGTGCGGTAAAGTGGTAGGTTTGGCGCTTCACTTCAGCAAAAACAATCTCCCTAGTCTAACGCTAGTGAAACGGTGATAGACTCCTTCGCTTTCCGGTTGATACCGTCAATAGGCCACTGCACCGACTTTACTTTGCCCATAGATGAGACCCTAACAGGTATTACCACTCCGGGTCAGAGTGTAACAGGGGGTAATGGTGATTAAGTGGGACTCCACATTCCCCAGAGCTCCAGAATTGGAACATCATTATCAGATAGAGTTTAACGTCATACCCAGGACACTTCTAGCACATGTATTATAAGACGGGATTGGACTTGCCGTAAGGCTCAATTATATAAATTCTAAGGTTTGACGTAACCAGCCGATTGATCCTGGGTATCCACTTCTATTACATATATAAAGGTCAGTTGGAGTGCAGAATGTATGTATATAAGTACGTATACTCGGATGAAATTACAAAAATACAACAATTTACGACAAAGTAAGTATATGTACACATTTATTATTACCGGATCTTGCTTTTTGAGCAAAAATAATGAAGATTTTATTTATAATTGTGAAGATAATCAAAAAATAAAATTCAAATAGTAACAGCATGGATATATTTATTTCATATTTTAAATAGGAGAAATTAACTCTTCTTTTTCACAGTGTCTGTGCACTGTTTTCTGACGCCCCAACAGACCAGATCTACGCTTGGTCTTTTTTTTACATGGGGATTTTAATGGGGCATCCTGCGAGAATCCAATTTGTAATTCAGTAATAATAGATTTGGAAGACTAACTTGTTTGACCCTTCTACACAGGCGACCCTGAGTAGCCGCTTCTTGTGCAATTGTGAGAATAACTATAAATAATGAGGTACTTTTTTTACTTTTAAAGTGCATCCTTTACGACAACCGTAAACGGTTCGTGGATTTTGCTCAACAACTGCCTGCAATTGTTCATTGTCAAGACTGCATGTCCGTCCTCTACCTTTTTCATTTCCAAGACTCTCATCTCCACTGCGAAATTTCTGGAACCACCTTCGTTCAGTCCGATCACGTAGATTCATCTCCCCATGCTTTGTTGATATTGGCAGCAGTTTCGGAGGCATTGTGCCCAAGTTTGAACTCATGCAACATAAGAAGGCGAAGGTCATGTTTAGGCATGTTCATCTTTGAAGACCCCTATTTTTCAAAAATACTTTCTATCTGAAAATAAATTAAATTTCATTTTTGAGCACACATTACTTATTATATATGCAAAGATTCACCTGAAATAAACAACAAATTCTATGTTAAAATGACATTTCAAAACTGAGCACTTCAATCGGCCATTACTTTTGTAACAACCTAATACATAGACACAATGGTAAATTATCAAATAATGAACAAATATAATGAGTTTTACTATTGAGTTTATTTTGCGAGACGGATGCGAGGGACAACTTTAATTACTTTGTTTATTGTTAGGTGGGCGGGGGGTCATTTACCTTCAAGCCAATTATCTAAACGTGATGAAACTTTCTGTTTCAATGTGAATCCTAAGTAGAACGTACCCCATTCTGCAAATCGAAATTAGATTCTTTCCGAGGGACACAAGTCTCACCACCTTTTCTGCCGGTCACTGAGTAAGTCTTTCTCTCAACTGGGTGTGGCCTACGTTTATAACCGATCGGTTTCCAACAAAGAAGACTTGTGTGTTCTTCAATTTTTCTACAGGTGTCTTCGATGAAAAAGTCCCCTGACCACATCGGGGTCATTTCCGATTCATTGCTTCAGATACCTCCTCACTGATATATTCGAAATCTGTGTTTAGTGACATCGAGTTACCATAAACATAGCTTAGACTGGTATAAGGCCATAAATGTTATCTAGTGAGGATTGAACTCTTAACTTTGATTCCATTAGTCTGTGGGATGTTTACCAATTAATATACTCGGTAAGACACCGTAATTTATAAAATAATGTTGTTTCTGCTGAACTACTGATAAGGACTTTGTTACTTCGGGGAAATATTCCAAGGCATTTTTTCTTTCTTCTTGTGGTTTCTCACCTTTCCAATCGGTAATTTGTTTCTGATTTTCTTAGACCCATGCCTGTAGCCAAATAACTCCATAGAACTTCACATGGACTGAAAATTAAATAGCTACAAGCGTTCTTCTTTTCCGCATTAATTATTTAGTATTTTGCCTCAAGTGCAATGTGGACTGTCTATTCCTTTTGGAATAGATAATTCCTTCAAGCCTTGTATGTGTTGTCTATTACTTTTGGGGTTAAACGTGATACTTAATTAAATTTTCTCTTGGCGGAATCTTCTACGTTTGCTGATTTATTACTGACCACTAGGATTGTATCGGAAATTGACGACCTTTGCATACAATAATAATAATAATGATAATAATAATAAATATTATTATTCCTTTTGAGTTTTCACATCAGTGTTAGCTGATGGTCTTTCACTGGAGTCTGAGTGACAGCAAGTCTCCTCAGGTCTCCAGGACTCTTCTGAGTATTCTGGCAGATTGCAGCAGTGCAGTGTTCTGAATGGTTTCAATCCTTCCTCTGATATCCAAACTTTCCAAACCCTTTTCTAATCCTTTTGGGATTGTTCCAAGTGCACCAACTACAATTGGTATAACTTTCACTTTCATATTCCATAACTTTTTCAGTTCTCTGGCAAGGTCCAGATATTTGTCAATTTTTTCATTTTCCTTTAACTTCACCCTGTGATCCGCTGGCACTGCAAAATCCACCAGTTGACAAGTTTTTTCTTTTTTTTAATCAACACTAGGTCTGGTCTTCTTGCTGGGATAAGGTGATCCGTTTTAATTTCAAAGTCCCAGAGAATTTTATGCGTTTCGCTCTCAAGAACAGATTCTGGTTTATGCATATACCATTTTGTTGTGTGGTCAAAATTTAATTTTTTGCATAATTCCCAGTGGATCACCTTCCCAACCCAGTCGTGTCTAGTTTTGTATTCTCGTTGTGCTAGTTTGCTACATTCGCAGAGTATATGGTTAACAGTCTCATCTCTATTACCGCAAAGTCTACATTTACTATTTTGTTGGGTCTTATCAATTTTCGCTTTGATGTAGTTTGTCCTTATGGCATTATTTTGTGCAGCAATTATAAATGATTCTGTTTCTCTTTTGAGGTTCCCCTTTCTTAACCATGTCCAAGTCTTTCCATGTGCAACCTCATCTATTTGTCGTTTGAAGCGTCCATATAATTGTTTTTCTTCCCATTTTTGTTTTCAAGTCTTTGTCGTTTTTCTGTTTGTCCATCTGCCGTTTCTACTATTGTTGGCCGCCATAAATAATTTGTCTTTGCTCTTCCTTGTGTAATCTTCAAGTTGTTGGATTGTGGTTTCTACGCATTCCTCTATGTTGGCAAGACCTCTTCCCCCTTCCTTTCTTGACACATACAATCTATCTCTATCATCTCTAGGGTGGAGAGCCTTGTGCATGGTCATTAATTTTCTCGTCATTATTATTATTATTATTATTATTATTATTATTTACTCCTTTTGAGTTTTCACATCAGTGTTAGCTAATGGTCTTTCACTGGAGTCTGAGTGACAGCAAGTCTCTTCACGTCTCCATGACTCTTCTGAGTATTCTGGCAGATTGCAGCAGTGCAGTGTTCTGGATGGTATCAATCCTTCCTCTGATTTCCAGACTTTCCAAACCCTTTTCCAATCCTTTTGGGACCGTACCAAGTGCATCAACTACAATTGGTATAATTTTCACTTTCATATTCCATAACTTTTACAGTTCTCTGGCAAGGTCCAGATATTTGTCCATTTTTTCATTTTCTTTTAGCTTCACCCTGTGATCTGCTGGAACTGCAAAATCCACCAGTTGACAAGTTTTTTTCTTTTCTGTTAATCAACACTAGTCTGGTCTTCTTGCTGGGATAAGGTGATCCGTTTTTATTTCAAAGTCCCAGAGAATTTTATGCGTTTCGCTCTCAAGAACAGATTCTGGTTTATGCATATACCATTTTGTTGTATGGTCAAAATTAATTTTTTTGCATAATTCCCAGTGGATCACCTTCCCAACCCAGTCGTGTCTAGTTTTGTATTCTCGTTGTGCTAGTTTGCTACATTTGCATAGTACATGGTTTACAGTCTCATCTCTATTACCGCAAAGTCTACATTTACTATTTTGTTGGGTCTTATCAATTTTCACTTTGATATAGTTTGTCCTTATGGCATTATTTTGTGCAGCAATTATTAGTGATTCAGTTTCTCTTTTGAGGTTTCTTATTCTTAACCATGTCCAAGTCTTTTCATGTGCAACCTCTTCTATTTGTCGTTTGAAGCGTCCATATAATTGTTTTTCTTCCCATTTTTGTTTTCTAGTCTTTGTTGTTTTTCTGTTTATCCATCTGTCGCTTCTACTATTGTTGGCCGCCATAAATAGTTTGTCCTTGCTCTTTCTTGTGTAATCTTCAAGTTGTTGGATTGTGGTTTCTATGCATTCCTCTATGTTGGCAAGACCTCTTCCCCCCTCCTTTCTTGACATATATAATCTATCTCTATCATCTCTAGGGTGGAGAGCCTTGTGCATGGTCATTAATTTTCTCGTCCATTGGTCAATCTGTCTGAGTTCTTCTTTTGTCCATTTTAAGAATGGTCCTGAGTATCTTATAATGGTGACAGCCCAGGTATTGATTCCTTTGATCAGATTTCTGCTGTCAAGTTTGGTTTCTAGAAGTTTTTTTAGTTCTCCTGAGATATTTGTTTTTAACTTTTCCTTTCATTTCTGCTTGCATGATATTGTCCGCTTCTAAAATTCCTAAGTATTTGTAGCTTTCATTTTCATCAAGTGATTTTATAGTTTCCTGATTTGGCAGTTGTATTCCATCCATTAGTTTTCTTTCACCCCGTTTTATTACTAGCATAGCACATTTTTCAATTCCAAATTCCATCCCTATATCCTGGCTATATATTCTAATAGTTTGTATTAGGCTCTCCAATTATTTTTCATTGTTTGCAAAATTTTGTATATCATCCATGTACATAAGGTGGTTTATCTTTTCTTGTAAGTTAGAATTTGTATCCCCCTGTACAATTTTAAGTATATGATTAAGTGGCATCATTTCTATAATAAAGAGTAGTGGTGATAATGAGTCTCCTTGGAAGATACCTCTTTGGATTTTTACGTCTGCCAGGGATTGTTTTCCAGCTTTTAATTGAACTCGCCAGTTTTCCATGGCTTTTTTAATGAGGTTTATGATGTTGTTGGAAATTTTGTACATTTTTAGACATTCTAAAATCCAAGTATGTTGGACCATAGGCTTTTCTGTAATCAATCCAGGCCATTGCAATATTTTTCCGTCTATTTTTTACTTCTTTAAGAATGTATCGGTCTATGTAAAGTAAATCATGGTTTCCTCTTTTTCCCTTGCGGCATCCTTTATCTTCTTTTGGGAGAAGTTTCCGCCAATTGAGTGAAAAGTATATTTCTTCTTTTATAACAGCAGTTAGAATTTTCCACATCATTGGTAGACAAGTTATTCGTCTATAATTGCTAGGGGCGTTTCCTTTTTGTGGATCTTTCTGTATTTGTCATCCTTTCGGGTACTTCCGTTTCTTGTAGGCATCTGTTCAGTTGCTGGGCAATTTTTTTCTGGATAAACGTAAATTTTTTGAACCAGAATCCATGTATGCCATCATGGCCTGGTGTTTTCCAATTTTCTACTTTCTTGAGTACTGATTTTAGCGTAATTACATGAACACTGGCTACAGGTCCTTCCTCAATTTCCATCAGTTCGACTTTATTATTATTATTATTATTATTATTATTATTATTATTATTATTATTATTATTATTCCTTTTGTAACGTTTAGCAGCATGTTTTGCAATATATTTGCAATTACGGGGTGTTAAAAGTCCTGAAAGTTTATGGTTAGGGCAATAACTAATTAATTTCTGTGTCATTGAAATATCATCGGAATGCAGCCTCGAGCCTTAATAGCCGTTTTTCTATCGTTCCTTTTCAGTAATGGACGTTGTCGTTTGGGATCGTAACATTAATAATACAACATGTTTTCCTTCCAAGTAACAACAAATATCTCATCTCCTTCGTCTAATTATTCCATCTGCAAAATCATAACAGTGTCCTTTCCTTAAATTCACTTTTTACTTTCTCATTAACCTGGAACCCATATTTTCAATGTAAACATCGATGAAGATATAACTACTTTATTGACACATCAATTAGTGCCCCCTTGTATGGCTCTTCATCGTCACTCTCACCCCCCACCCCATATCATCTACACTTGTCCGATTTTGTTTGGTTGTGGATATTTTTCTTCACATTATTATTATTATTATTATTATTATGGAGTTTTTCTCACCTGCCGTAGCCGGTGGTTTACTAGCGGTTGAATGACAGCAAGTCTCCTCTGGTCTCCGGGACTCTTCTGAGTATTCTATCCGATTTTAACAATACCGTAGTTTGGATGGTCTCGATTTTTCTCTAATCTCAATTAACCCAGACTCTTTTCCAGATCCTTGGGGACCGTTCCAAGAGTACCAAATATAATTAGTACGACTTTCACCTTCATGTTCCACAGTTTTCTCAATTCTTTGGCAAGGTCCAAGTATTTTTTATGTTTTCGCTTTCTTTTACTTTCATTCGGTGTTCCGCCGAGACGGCAACATCCAAGAGATGGCAAGTTTTCTTCTTGTTGTTAATTAACACTAGGTATGGTTTCCTGGCCGAAATTGGGTGACCCGTCTGTATCTCAAAGTTACATAGAACCTTATTTATCCCATTCCATAGGACAGATTCAGATTTGTGCATATACCATTTAGTTACATGGTGAAAATGT
>CM042143.1:128666498-128728998 GCA_023376005.1 Doryteuthis pealeii | reverse complement strand
ATGAAAAAACACCAAACATGTATTTAAGTCGTTAATAAATTGTTCTAAACTTACTTGCCTAATGGACTTCCTTCCAGAAGGACCAACAGACTAGGATTAAACTGATACTACATCTTTCTACTTCAAGAAATAAACCAAACTTTATGCAACAAGTAATATCCACTGAAACTGCACTCAATACCACAACAGGACTAAGTGCCTAAAATGGCGACTAGAATCATAACAGTATATTGAATGATAAGGGACGAACATTTGAAGGAAAACGAACATTTCATTGTTTATTTCTGTCCTGTTAAATACAAGTTTAGTCTTTATACTTTTTGTATTTTTACTGATTATAATCTATTTATTATTGCATGAATAACTTGATTAAATATTTGTTTATTTTCTTTTACAGATGCTACTCCATAAAGGAACTTGAACGAGACTAGGAGCGCCTCTGTCTTCACCCGTATTTTGGAAGTTTTAGTTTCTTCGGGACAGGAAACAAAAAAATAAAGAAGACAATCCGACGCTCCTAAATCCGACATGGGAACTTTATCATCACGTAACAACAGCCTGTCCGATTTGTCCCCATCGATACTAGCGAATCTTGAATATATTCCGACAAGCAATCTCACCGCTAATCTTTCGATATTGCCACCGCCAGCAGAAGTTGGTGAATTTGAATTAATCGATTATTATCTGACTGGTGTGGCTTCCATCGTCATCGTCGTGTTAGGTCTCATTGGCAACATTCTCACCATCGTCGTTTTGACCAAAAGAACAATGCGCTCGTCAACAAATTGTTACCTTAGAGCATTGGCCGTCTGGGACAGTGTCGTTCTTATTGTGACTTTATTTCTTATAGGAATCCCCTCTGTATCGGAATCGTATGAAGCAAACATCAAACCTTTTGTGGTAGTGTACATTTATCCAGCGGCACTTGTAGCACAGACGGCCACAATTTGGCTAACGGTGTCGTTCACAGTTGAACGTTATATCGCCGTGTGTCATCCGCTTCGAGCAGCCAGCATGTGCACGATCGCCCGGGCTCGTGTCGTCATTCTGTCTGTGTCGGTGTTCTCTTTCATTTACAACGCGTCGCGCTGGTTCGAATACGAAATTGTCTATCAACTGGACCCGAACAACGAAACTCTACAAGTTATGGGGATCATGACAGACATGGGTCAAAGCAAGGTTTACCACAAGGTTTACTTCCTGTGTCTTTATCTGCCAATCATGTGTTTTATTCCTCTCACATCACTAGCCGTCATCAACATTTTCTTAATTCTGGCCGTCAAGCGATCCCAACGACAGCGGCGAGACATGAACGTGCGCCAGTCTCGCGAAAACAATGTCACCCTAATGCTGGTGTCAGTGGTCATTGTGTTCATGATCTGTCAGGTGCCCGCCCTCATTTACAACATGGCTTACGCTATCGATACGAAAACAGTGGCCGAAAAATACGCCTGGAGAATCGTGTCAATCCTCAGAAACTACCTGGTCACCTTAAACAGTGCCATAAACTTTATGTTGTACTGTGCATTTGGGCAGAAATTTCGCCGCATCTTCATACGGACTTTCTGCCAGTGCTTACTTTCCGAAGAGGACTTCAGTTCGCTTACATACCATGGCACAGTGGTGAATCCACACTCGACTACAGGCAAATATTGTAAGATGCAAAAGGCCGGCAGGACGACGACGCCTGACGTCATCGACATGACGTCATCAACCACAGCTACGCATGCCAGCGTACTTTCACGATACTCGTCGCATTCGTCGTTCGACGCTAATTCGTTGTACCGCAAAAATTTGATCAACAAATCGGGAAATGACAACAAAACAATTGACAAAGAAGACATCTTTTGTGACAAAAATGGAATCGATGAAATTGAAATTTTGAAAGAAGAAAAAGCTGAAATTATTGATTCAGATAAAAATGATGATTGATTTCTTGTTATAACGATTTTCGTTATTTTTTTCTTTTAGAAAAAACATATGGACGCATAAACTAAAAAAAAATCTTAACTGCAGAAAAACATAGGGAAACTTTTTGAAATAGTTACGAACGAGAAAATATCCCACATATCAACAATTCCTAAATTATTTTTCTGTGTTTGCCAGTAAAAAAAAGTCTTTGTATTAATTATTGTTTTAATATTGATTGTGAGATTTAAACAAAGTAAAGCTTCGCAGTTGATATCCAAATGTTTTGTTTGTTTCTCATTTACATATTTTGTAATATACCCAGTTCTTCTGCAGGGTATATATTATGGGGGAGTTCGTTTCTATTAAGATTATGAGGGCATCCGTGGTTATACCCTCATATCTAAATCTTTATTTTACTTATTTTATTATATGTCCACTTCTGCTGGGTATATATACATGGGAAGAGTTCATTTTCTATTGAGATTATTGGAACATCCGTGGTTATACGCTCATTTCTAAATATTAACTTTACTTACTTGCGTAGCCGACTGGTACTTTACTTTCTTCTGTGCTTGTGTTCTGTAATCTGTTGCTATTTTCATTTCTTCTTCTAATTTCTCTTTCTTAGTCTTTTATTTCTTCTATTGTTAATTAGTCCGATTCTTTTACAAGTCTAGTCTGATTCTGCCAAAGCTGCTATTAGTTCTCATAGAGTCGACGCAAGGCTTGTATTTTGTGACCACATTTTTATTGAAAACCAGCACTTTCTCAACCGCGCACAGAGTGAAGCAGGGCCGGTGCTTACATTATGATGTCAATGGCTTAACTAACTCTAATCTAGCTGAACTTCCGTTCTCTCAGTCTTCGTAATCGGAGGGAGTAAGGTCAGCTTGATGTCCCGGAACGTCAATCGCCCCCCACAGATTTTGAATTCAACAACACCTGGATTCAAAATATATCTCTACACTTGTCTAAAAATCGACGGGACATATCAATATACAACAATTTTACAGAGAATTATATATATATATATATATATATATATATATATATATAATGGAGAAGGTGACTTACCGGTGAATATAGTCACGATGGTTAGTTGATGCAAAATTCAGAAAGGTAAGACAGCGATATAACAAATAAAAAGGGCTCAATACGTTAGTAGAGCAATTTATTACAATATAGGTACAAGTGATAACATACTCGAGTTTCACCATAAGGATCTTCAGGGATAAATCTACTGAATTGATCAAGATATTGATTAATTGCAGTCGATTACACGTGTGTGTCTTTCGCGATAAACGGTTCGTTATGAGAAAGTATTCTATAGATAGAATACTTTCTCATAACGAACCGTTTATCGCGAAAGACACACACGTGTAATCGACTGCAATTAATCAATATCTTGATCAATTCAGTAGATTTATCCCTGAAGATCCTTATTGTCGATTGTGGCTGTGGTTTGATACATACACCATACATATTTACTGTCAGCAGAAGGTTGTGTATGCCAATGTGAGGTCGGGATCAGCTGAGTGTACCAGGGACCCATTTCGTGCCACCCACGCGCAAAGGATTTTGTATTATCTGAGTGGAGTACCAATAAAAAATAATAGAGGGGGCGGCGGCAAATGGTCTGCAACAAGATTGGTAAACCAAGTCTATCAAGACCGATTCCAGTTTGCCAAGTGATCATTGCAAACCCCCTCCCCCAACAATTAACTGATTAACAAATTTTGACGACAAAATTTACTTAAGATGAAGTGTGTGTCGTATTCACTGATGGGTTGAGTAGAATCATCGCTGAAATTCTAGTTTAATGCAATGTTCCCTGTTTGTTCGGCGATTACCTTCATTTTCAATCGCCGGCGATCCCACTTTTATATTAGGGTATAATTGTTAAACTATATTTAGTGTTCTATGTTATTATCCTTCTTGGTTGGGAACTGTTGCGCCATGTGTCCAACTGGTCCCGAGTTTGACAAGAAAATCTCCGAATTCGAAGAGAAGGTTCCCGAATTCGATAAGGTTCCTGGGTTCGACAAGAAACACCACAAGAGGTCCGTTGTGTATATAACAAAAAATGAGGACAATAGTCCGAAAAATCTAAATAATATAAATGATCAAGCCTCATCTAAAAAAATCAGACAAATTGACTCTAATTATTTATCAATCATTTTATATTTCATTTTGTCTTATTGACAATAAGATTAAACATTTCACTTCGTAGACAAAAAATGATTTCCTGCTCGTAAAGTAAATATGTAGATATCGACTATCGTGTCGGACTAATTTGCATAATTTTGAGGATTCTGTCTAACATTTGTTTGGTCTGATTAAATTTCAAATTCTACAAATCAATGATTCTTTACATTTAATTGCGTCTCACATGATCTTTGAAGACCTAACACACAGTCCTCTAATTCTTTCGGACTAATATATTCTAGTAATCAAGATGAAAAAAAAAGAAAGAAAATAAAAAATAAGTTAATTGTAAATCCGAAATCCAAAATCTATCTGAGGATTATCGGATAATAAACGATTCTGAACAACAAAATAAAAGAAAGAAAAGCTGATAAAATACGCATTAATGAGATATCTAATCTCAGAACTTTGGAAAATAACAAAGATGAAGGAAATAATCCGAAAAATATAGGAAAAAAAGAAAATGCTTCAGACGATCCTACGAAGGACGAAAAATACAGCATAATTGTAAAGTAACTCCATTCCCTATTTTAAAAATCTTATAATTTATTTCTGAATCATTATTTTTACAAAAAAAAAATAATAATATGAAAAGAACAAACATAAATTAAAGTTTTATTTAAAATTCTATATGGGCATCAGAATTCATCTCCAGCCTCTCAAGTCGATCGGGAATTGCATCACTGATCTTCACAGGAACTATTGTGGGATGGCAGAAATAAATTATCGTATTCGTCTTTCAAATTCTCCCAAAATTGTTGGTTTTATAGGGAAGACTTGCTTCTTCAATCAACCACAAAGAAGAAAATGTCGCAGTGTGTTAAATCAAGACTTTTATGCAGACTATATCTATCCATCCATCTACCAGAAAAATGTTGATTCAGCCATTCCCAAACAACTATAGCAAAATGGGAAGGAGCACCAATAGTAACAATACAGATTTAATAGCCATATATTACAGAACATAAATTAAGGAATTAAGAAAAATGTAATGGTATATAAACAATTTATGAGTAGTTTAAAACAGGGAGTTACTTTTTAGTCAATCTGTATATCGAAGTGAAAATAAAGATTATAATAAACAGGAAAATAGGAGCAGGTATTTAAAGACTTTATTTTCATTTTTGTATGTTTTTAATTTAGGAAATTTTAGGCAACATGAAATAATGTTCATGTATGTAAAATATGCGTTATACAAATAAAGACCTAATCATTTTGCTAATTTAAAATGTTTGTATGAAAATGATTTACATTTCTAATATTAAAAAGTAATCGAAATTTTCACAATCTTTGAAATGAAACAAAGTTAAATATCGAAACTAATCAACATTCAATAAACTAATTTGTTTAAATCATGCAAATTTGAAAACAGGCAAATTTTGCCAAATCAAATCTGAAATAACAAATACTTTTATGAAGCACCTATATATATATATATATATATATATATATATATATATATACTGTAGTTCACTGAATACCTCATCCAACATTACCAGCTCCCATCACCACTTAGACCTGGTGACCAGGTTCCAGAATGGCATATCAATCGTATCATGTTATAGCTAGCAGACTGGTTGAACTCTATCAACTCGTGGCTGATGTGAAGAGGACGAGCAATGAGTATTCGATATCATTGACTTTCAACAAATCTCGAACAAACACTATAGTTACTGTTTTTAAACTCTGTTTCACACTTGTTAAAAACCAAAGGGTAGAGACACCAAATAATCCAAAAATGTAAAGTATCTATTAAGAAAATTCTCTTTTTCTTCTCAACTTCAGGCATCTGATTTTTAATACTTGCTATTTAATTATAGACGAAGATTTATTATTTCTACTATTAGGTTAGTTAGTTTATCGATCGGATTAAATTCATAAAAATGATAAATCACAAACAGAAAATGTGAATATCTGTTATGTGTCCACCGAACTTTGTGCCTAAATGCCAGAATAGGGTTTAAGTTTTAAAAGATTAAACAAGTTTTTTTTCCTAATAAGCCTCGTTCTGAAAGATCAATCCTATTTGTTAAGGATCTTCTGAAAGGATAATATTAACAGGGGTCCTGGTTCAAGCAGTTTAACTAAGAAAGAACAAAACAAAAAGAATAATTTTCAATTTTAAACAAACATCTCATGCAAATTGGAGAGAAATTCCAAAAAATAAAATTTATATTCTCCTTTTACTCCCTTCATCCAGAGTATCGAATGTAACACTCAACTATTAAAAAACTATTGAACTAATGAAAAACAAAACTTTTTCTACGCCCATTTTTTCACCAGATGAGAAGAAATGTATGTAAACCAAAAACTGATTCTTATTTTGTATCTAAAAACTTTTGGCATTGAAACGAACATTTTATGGACAGATATTAATTTCTATGCATTTGACGTATCTTATTATTAATTAGGGATCCTCAAAAAGACAAAAAAAAAAAAAAAAAAACAATCACTGCAGATTTTTGTTGTTAACAAATCGTGAGAGTCAGTTTTGAATTATCCAAAAAATCAAAATTCTTTCGTTAACAGAAGTGACATCATCTTTATTCAGGAAACCAAAAAACGTTATGCATGAAAAAAGTGAAAAAAAAACCGCCAACTGGTTCGACCAGAGTTAATTATATCTCCACAGTTAAATATTTTGTAACAAATGCATTAACATAATCAAGTAATAAGACATTTTTTTACTCATCAACATTTTCAGGGGGGGGGGGCGTTTGTTTTATTTGTTGTTTAAAATATTCTCTTCTTGCCATGACATTCAGAAAGTAAAAAAGAAAAACTCAATTCATGTCTCTCCGTTTTCTTTTCATCAAAACAACCCATTTTTATTGACAGGCAAAATTTTCTTATTGTCTCTTGTAATTGTTAATGATAGCAATTATTTGTTGTTTATTAATAAAATTTAACTTAATTTTGCATTCTATTTTATTTTCTTTATAAAAATGTTATATTGATTTTTGAACGATTTAATTTTTATTTGCCAATGTGGTCACATCAATTAATATACAGGTGTCTATAAAGTCCTGCAACAGATTTAAAATATAAAAACAAAGATGCCAGTCGTGTTGAAAAGCAATAATCAAAACGTACATAAAAAGATAAAACTACAAGAGTTGAACTTTCATTTTGTTTTTACTAAATGATTCTATCATTTGTATAACGTGAATTATTACGTTTTCAATTTTACAACTGCTGCAAGACTTTATAAACACCCTGTGTGTATATTCTATTAATAATGGAGATTGGGTGTTTTTCTGTCTGTAACCAAAACTACGTCACAGCTTACGTAATAATATTCTCTTTGATTGCGAAAGTCTATTAATGATTATTTAATTTATAGTCAAAGTCGTTAACACATAAAAACAACATTGTGTTATATACACTCAAAATTTTAGTAAGCAATTTTAGAAATTGTTTTTTTACTCTCTCACTTTTTTCTCAGTAACAAGAACTTAACTAAAAAGTTTATAAATAAATAAATACCAACGATTTTGTGTAAAATTTATGTGCAAAATATTAAAAATAATTATTCAATTAATAATTATAGATTCACGCAGCGTTTTATTTGAGGGAGACAGAACCAAGTTTCTATTTCAGATTGTTTTATTTTTGTTACTCCTTTTAATAAATTTGATGATTTTACTTATGATATAAATCCTGTCAGTGACATTTTATCTCAATTTTTATCTCAACCAATACTTTTTTTAAATTAATTTTTACGTTGCTCGGAGGGCATTTGTTTTTTGCTAGTTTCTATAAATATCTCATAAAACCAGAAGGTTATAAATAAGATCCTCAACTTGTGATGATGAATTTAATCAAAATTTTCTAAAAAGCGGGAAAAGTCTTTCAAAGTCAAGCATTTATCTTGATTGTTTTTTTTTTTCTGTTAATGTTTTTGATTTATTTTATTGCAACTCATTTGGGTCGATAATCTCAAACAACAAAGAAAGTGGGGAGTGGGCTGGACGGGGGTTCGGAGATGGCATATTCCGATCAATCGATTGACCCTGTCATGTCCTACCACCGATATGATTGTCCCGACCCGATTGCCCTTATGGGACCCCCCCCAACCCTTTTTATATGTGCTAGATGGCGATGGCGATCTTTGTATCCTGGGTATGACAAATATGTTTTAAAAAATGATTTTGACGAAAGATTGAATACCCAACAAGAATTAATAAAATAAAACTTCTTTGGCATAAAATGAGGCAAGGGTTGACATGCCGCAAAATCTAACCAACGACCCCCCCCCTCCGGACTACGTTGTACGAGTTCGTATCTGGTTCCAGATATATTTCTTTATTCTGAATTTATTGAAGGGTTTCAATATTTTATCAAACGTAAAATCTTGTGATATAACACAACAAAGTTGGTTGAGGGGGGGTGGGATATACGGTGGATGTCCCCCATTCGGGGTGGTGCATATTCTCGCCTTCTTCACCATGTCTCTCAATTCCATCCGGTCGTGATCATCGTCTATTGTCAGGCCCGTCTGTTGTGACACCTCAAACTACTCCCCCCCGGCTGCGAGGGCTGGGGGGGGGGGAATAACAAGTACGAAAAGAAACAGGCACAAGATAGAGACATAACAAAGACAGAATGGAGGCTCGTAGTGTAATGGTTAGAGTCGTAGGAAATGGACTCGTCGAAGAGAGTTATTGAGTTTACATCTAATTTTATACATACATATACGCACGTACACGTGGTGTAATGGTTAGAGTCATGGGGAATGGACTCGTCGACCCGAGTTCAAATCCTGGACGTGGTAATTGCATTTCACTTAGCGCTAATACCCTTCTACTCTCCCTCCAGCTATGGATAAATAGTAGGGCAGACTGGGCTCTTTAATCTTGGTTAGGCAACCGGTCTAGGAGAAGGAAAACTCTGAATTCAAACCTGTTGAACTCCACTTAAGAAATTGACCTTGTGCTCGTGCGGAGGGGTTGGTAAATATATATACGCACGTACACACATATACTCCACTGTTTCACTCACAAAGCCCGACCCCCACACGTGCATGCAATGCACTATGTGCATTGTGTTACAAAGATCGTGGTTAGGTTTGAACCTCTGTCAAATTTGTTCTCCCATCTCCTGTCAAGTGAAGAAACGTCCACGGATTAAAAGTTTCCTTTATAAAAAATATTCGATTTTTCAAGTTTCAACCGAGTTGAACTGATTCAAGTTCAAATTGCGTTCATCTCAAAATCCAAAAACTCAGAAAAGCTGAATAAACACAATTGAAAAAGTGTAGAACTCCACAGAGAATTCAAGTTTAATCATCCGTCGGCAACTCAACAATAATAAATGAATAACTAACATTCCAACTTAACACATTCCCATGCAATCGCAACAATCGACGTTCTGTCACGTGACTCAAATATATAGGATTTAATTTGAAATACTGAAATATATCTTTCATTTTTTTTTTGGTACTTGTTTTTTTTTGTTTTTTTTTTTAGTTCGTTTACCTACTAATGCAAATTGAAAATGATTACCTGTGAAATTCTGCTTTCGATATTTCGAAAAAAAACATCTTAACGTTCAATACAAAAGATATTATTATAATCAAATACATCTTTTCTAAATTGTTAATCATCATCCTCCTCCTCCTCATCATCATCATCAAGCAGATCTAATAATACGGAGACCACTGAGGGAAGATTCCAATAATGTATTGACATGAATGGTGAACAGGTGGAGACTTTAAATCATAATATCATTAATGAACTTCCACAGAAATAACATTTTTAACACTCTACTTATTTTAACACTCTCTATATATGTGTGTGTTCGCTCAGGGCTGAGTAATGGAAGTTTTTGTTAGTCGGACAACAATGGTATCATCATCATCATCATCAAGGCACATATTCGCTCTCTCTCTCTCTCTCTCTCTCTCTCTCTCTATATATATATATATATATATATATATATATATATATATATATATATCATCATCATCATGTCGCGCAGGCAGCACGGATATCCATGACAATCTCTTGCCAACCTTCCCTATCATTCATCGCCCCAGGGAGTTCTTCCTCGCTGCAGCCAGCATCTTTACATAGCTGGTCGATGTAGGTCCTTGCTGGGCGGCCCACACTGGCATGTCCGTGTGTTGGCTTCCACAGGAGAACATCACTTATATATATATAAACTCCATGGATTCGGAATGAAATTGCCACTTTTAGTGAAAGGTGTGAAATTAGAAATTCTCATTCATCTTTTCACCTTTTTAAACTTTTATCTCGAAAAGAATCTTTTTCCCCAGATAAAAAAAAAGTCAATTAGTTTAAAATAGATGGTCGATCATTAATTACTCGCTTTTTGGTAAGTCGTCTAGACAGCACCCTCTGTTCGCACGGTGCTGATGAATGTAGGTTTTTGCTGGCCAGACATCAGTGGTGTAATATTCATCATCATCAGCAGCAGCAGCATCATCAACATCATAGGCCATCAATCATGGTAAGTCGATTAGACGGTATCCAGTGTTTGCACAAAGCTGATTTTTTCTGGTTGGACAATAGTTGGTGTGTCCATGTGTAGTAGTTCATAGGAGAATGTCGCTTATGAGTTTGTACCCGATTCTGCACCACTGTCCAGTATGTCTTTCTTGGATGGTTTGTAAGATGGGCGGTAAATGGTCTTTCAGGATTTGTTAAAGAGAGCACGCAGCATCCGTTTCCACCAAGTGTTTTCATAGATTCCTAGTGGTGCAACCCTACAGCAGTATTGACACGTCTATCGTTTCTAAACTGTTTTATTTACATCTGTTGTGCAACTGTCTTATTATGATGGAGATTCGGTGTCTGTAACCCAACTACATCACTGCTTAGGTCACAATACCCTCAGTAATTTCGTAAGTTTATCAATGAATATATAATTTATAATCTAAAACATTAATGCATAGAATAAATCTTATTTATTAAGGAGGTCTCTCTGAAAATCTGAGTTAGATTTGCCTCAAAACGACCCATGTTATTAGTGCGTTTAAAATCCCGCAATGTGTCTTATATATCACTAAAAAATAGAGGTTTACATAATATATGGAGTGGTTAACTTTGCATAATGGTTTTAACAAAAGTAGGTTTAATAAATAGTTACTTGGTGTTATGGAGTGGTTAATTTGCATACTGGTTTTGACAAAAGTAGGTTTAATAAATAGTTACTTGGTGTTATGGAGTGGTTAATTTGCATACTGGTTTTGACAAAAGTAGGTTTAATAAATAGTTACTTGGTGTTATGGAGTGGTTATTTGCATACTGGTTTTTGACAAAAGTAGGTTTAATAAATAGTTACTTGGTGTTATGGAGTGGTTAATTTGCATACTGGTTTTGACAAAAGTAGGTTTAATAAATAGTTACTTGGTGTTATGGAGTGGTTAATTTGCATACTGGTTTTGACAAAAGTAGGTTTAATAAATAGTTACTTGGTGTTACTCTAATATTGTTTTTTTATACTCCAACGTATTAAAACAACCCTTTTAATGATTTTATAAAGAAACCAATTAAAATATAATTAAAGTTAGTGTAAGCTTTTTAGGTGCGTTCTTATTTAATTTCGTTAGTCTTACTAATTTAATATATTTCATTATATTAAAACTTAAATATTTACGCCCAGAGGGTGCATATTCTTGCTAGTTTTGATTAACAAAATGAAACGACTGCTTTTCTCTCTTTCTTTTTTTCTAGTGTTGTTGAGTAATTACTAATGGATTGTATTTGGTAGAATGTTACTCTAAGTTTTCTTGTGCAGTTTGTATTTCGTCTGTTCAGATCAAATAAACATTTAAAAAAACATTTCTAAAATTGAGAAACAATGAGCAAACAACCAGATAAACGTAAAACGTTTTCTCTCTCCAAATTTGATCGATCGCCTCGGGTTAATCTTGGAGGGTTGGCAGCCGTACATTCAAAGTTTAACAAACACAAATACAAATATATAAGTAATTCTTGTTTATTGATAAAATAGTTGTATCCCCTAAAGTAAAAGACTTTTGACTAAAAAGTTTCCCCCCTCCTCCCCTACGCCAAATAGTTTCAATTGATCCTGTAAATGTTGTTAAGAACTGGAAAAAGACTGAAAGATTTTCAATCAAAGAAACTTTTCAATAATCAAATAATCTGAACTACTATTTAGATTTATCGTTTTATTGGACGATGAACTTTGTTTACACAACGTGGTTATCGCAGATTATTGAGGTTAAATAGTTTATGCAGTTGGACACATGGCGCAATGGATATAAGTGATGAGTTAATACCGTTTTAAGTGACAATCATCTTTAGGCTGGAAGTTCAATCCTGGCCAAGGGTGATAATAACAGAATACTTGTACCCGGTCATGGTTAACGGAATGAGAACAGTCTATCTCTGTGGATTAAATAAACAGTTGGAATTTTTCCAGTTTCCAACATTTATTGTTATACCTTGTTGGAAAACAATAGTCCGAATAATCCTAATAATATAAATTATTAAGCCTCATCTAAAAGAATAAGAGAAATAATATTGTTTTTCAATATTAAAAGTGTAAATTATTTTAATACAAACTTTTCAAATTAGAAAAATGAATAAGAATTTAAGTATTTATTTGTTTAACACATTTCACATTAAAAATTAAGATGAGGACAACAATTCTAAAAATCCCCAAAATCCAAACTTTATCAGAAGACATGAAATTGTCTACATCGTGGGTCTATCACAAATTAAAAGTCTAAGAAAATTTCTAATACAGAGTGATTGAAAAAAAGAAAATAAGAACTGGTGATATTTAATGTGTAAGTAAATATTTATACACATTAAATATCACCAGTTCGTACTTTTTGTGCAAAAATTATGAAGATTTGATTTTTATTCGAAGATATTTAGAAATTAAAATATACATATATATCAATGAAATTCTACTTAAAAATGTCCAGCATTAGTAAATCTCAATACACCAGGGGTTTTCACCCCACTATACGTAGGCGATGCTGGGTAGCTGCTTCTATTCTGAGATATAACACTTTTTGAAATGCATGAACCCATAAAAGTACGATCATGGAAAAACATTGAGAAGAAAAATAATTGTTAGTATTATCTCTTTTTTTTTAATGAATGTTTTATCTTTTGTGATTAACACCAACTTTTAATTGATATTATTTTTTTGCATTAAGAACAAGATACACATTGTTTCACTTTGATTTCATTAAGAGAATTGTTATATAGCGGGGTTCTATTTTTTGTAACAGTAATAATAATTCTACACTTATCTTCTTACTGTTCAACTATTCTCTTGGCTGGACCGGAATAGCTGTGTCTGCTGTTAGATCTGCTGTTGAGTTGGATGGTATTCCCGCAGTTCTTTGAGTCTTGAAATTACTTGTGAAAATATTTCAAGATTCGCCAAACAAACAAAATAAAACAATTACTAACCTGACCTACAAAAAAAAAGTAGGAAAAATAAAAATAAAATTAAAAAGTGAATAAATAAATAAAAAAAAGAGAAAGATTTTTTTTTTAATTAAAAAAAAAGTACGTGAGATTTTTTTGGATTTTTTTACCATTTTTGAATCGGATTTCTAAAACCAACTTCAACCCCCAAATCTAGGTCGATGTGCCGAAAATCGTCGTAAAAACCTTCCGTTCCAACCCCGACGACGATTTGCAAGTTCAGCCCATAACAAATAAATCAAGTATACCTAACTTAGTATAGCGAAAAAAAGGGGATTCTTTTGGGATATCTTGTATTGGGCTGTTGATAGTGATAACAAACACAAGACGTTCTCTTTTTTACTGAGCTACGAACCCATCGTCTGTCTTTCTCTCGATCTTTTCAACTCTTCATCTGTTGACATCCATCTATCAATCAGAGATCGACTGGTAGCCTTTCATTCGTCATCACCAAAATTCTAGTAACTTTCCACTCGTAACTTAAATTTTTGAGTTTTTTCATCTCATTAACAGAATGTCTTTGTGATTATGATAATTCTGTAAACAAAAATAAATTCCCAATAAATACAGAAAGTAGAATAATAAGTAAAGACAAACTTTCATTTCTTTCTTTTTAGATTGTAAGTGGAGATTTACCGCATCTAAAAGATTCATTCACTTTTTGATCCAAACAAATGAACCCACATTTTGTATTTGAGGTTGGGTATCTAGTAGGTAGGTTTAAACCAAGCACTACAGCACTTGAAAATAAACTATTTGTGCCGCATCTAACTTCATGTAAAGTGATATTAAATGTGAACAATGGAGTTTTATGTCATTAAATACGGTAATGATAATAAATTATGGGTAAATAGTAAGGGCAGACTGGACTCTTTACACTCATTTAATTAAATTAATAAAACTAGCAAAATAAAAAACACCCTTCTGGGTGACGTAAAATAAATATTGCCTGAGGGGATGGGAGTTGAAAATTGAATAAGTAAAGTAAAATTATCAAATTTATTAAAGGAGTAAAAAATAAAATAAATTTATTAAAGAAGTAAAAAACTAAAAAAATTGAAATGGAAACTTAGTTCTGATAACTTTAAATATATATTTAAAAATAAAACTATATATAGATAGATAATTCCAGGTATGCATTTATTAAAACTTGTTTAAAAAACCAATGAGGACTGTCTAACATTGCATGCTCAAATTTTGAGTGTATTCTATTTATTACGATTTTAGGCAGTGTGATGTAAGCAGTTACAGACAAAAACCGGAAGCGAATCTCTATTATTAATAGATATTTACGTGTCATTCCTGCTTAACAAACTGAACAAAAAGCAAATATGCTAACATCTTATTCAACGTCACACATCTTTTAAATGTTTTATTTCTACAAAACACCATAAACATTTGCACAGAACAATATCAAACTCATAAGATAACATAAAACTTCATTTGATAACATGAAATAGATTAACGTCATCAACAGAAAAATAAGAACATAACGTATAACATGATAAGATGAGAAAAAGTATTAACCTAATAAGGTAACATAAAATTCATCAACTTCATGAAATAACATAAAAACACTAACCTCAGAAGATAACATAACATATTTAATTCATAAGATAACAGGAAATATATCAATTTCATTAAAAACAACATAATAATATTAGCTGCATAAGATATATTAAATATATTAGCAAATATATGTCACCTCCACCGGGTGCACGTATTTAGATTTTAATGTAATAAAATATTATATCAAATTAGAAAGGTTAATGAAACTAAATAAGAATGCAGATAAAAGGATTTGAACAGTATTAATAATGTAAAACAATCTTATCATTAATTGAGGGTTAAATGAAATAAAATCATGAAGCATGTGACATGAATAACTAAGGGAATTGTTATATAGTTTCGGATACAGACAGACAAACACACTATCTCCATTATAATAAGATTAACTACATTTGTGAATATGAAAAATATTGACCTTATAAGATAACATAAAAAAGATAACTTCATAAGATAACATAGAAATATCAACTACATTACATACCATAAAAAACTAGCAGGACCTGTGAATATGCCACAGTATGATAATTTAATTATTACAATAATCTTGATTTAACTCTCTTTCATTCTTTTTTTCTTTCTTCCGTTTTTTTTTTTCATCTTCATTCATTCATTGTGTTTGCTTGAAACAGATTAGCGTTATTGCTTTCGGGCGCCCATACCACTATTTATCATTCCCCTACTCCGTTTCTTTCTTTCTTATTCTGAGTAGAATGTCCTTTTCTTCCCTTTTTTCTTTATAATAAAAACTAAATGGTCCATTATTTAGCTGAGGTGACGACACTCATAAGAAATGAGAATTCGGCAGATAAAAAACATCAGGATTGATATCTTTGCATTTCATCTTGGACGATTGGGACGGTCTCATTTTTAAATGCTTCTGCAACATGATAACGGTCGGAAGGTTAAGGAACAGGAGTGTTATAATAGTTTATCAGACTAGATAGCTAACTGCAACTCTACAGTGTGGTAGAAGAATTGGTTTTGTTAGTTTTGTTTAGTTGAGTAGAAAGATTATTAGGGTGGATCTGTCAGTGAATATCGCAAACATGCCAATAATGAGGGTCTCTATGTTTAGCTTGATGTTAATTATTAATTCTAATGAACTATTTGGGAAACAATCAAGAAATTGAGGAATTAATGAAAATATTAATCTCCATTTTTATTTGTTTATTAATTCAACTAGAAAAATAAAAAAACACCATCCGGGCGATGTAAAAATAAATTTTTGAAAGATATTACTTGAGGAGGTGGAAGTTAAAAATTAAATGTCGGAGAGTTTGAACCATAAATCATGAAATCATCAAATTTATTGAAGGAGTAAAAAATTAAAAAATAAAACAATTTGAAATCGAAACTAAGTTCTATTAACTTTGAATATCTATTAAAATAAAACAAACTATATATAAATATATGATACTGGGGATGTATCTATTAAAACTTGTTTAAAAAAAACAATGAGGACTGTCTAATGCTGCATGCTCAAATTTTGATTGTATTTATTCTATGTCATGACGATTTCGGGTAATGTGACGTAAGCAGTGACGTAGTATTTGTTACAGACAAATAGAGAGCGAATCTCTATTATTAATAGATTATGAACAAATGATATTATAATTCAAACGTATATTAGAAAAAGATATTTTGTTTTTATTATCTAACATACACTCTCTAATGGAGAACAAATGGATTCATAGAATGTTTTGATAGAATATAGTATTTGACGCTGACGAGAAAACATAAGATTTTATTCTTATTTCAATCTCTCTCTCTCTCTCTCTCTCTCTCCATCCCTCTCTCTCACTCTCTCTCTCTGTTTCTCTCTCTCTCTCTCTCTCTCTTCTCCATCTTTTCTTCTCTTTTCAATAACAAAATATATAAAGCTATTCAGTTTCAGCCTGAAGGCAAAACAAACTATATTGAATACGAAAAGCTTTTCACAAAACCATCAATTAAAAAATTACATCATTAAAATATTAAATATATAATAGACCATGTTCGAAATATTTTTCAACTAAAATTTTAATTTAGTTTCGAAGAATAACAGAGGAAATTACATTGTTATGCTTTAGGGCTGACTATTAATTATTTTATTCTGCGTAATTTTGATATTAACTTTCACTTATATTCATTTATATTTCTAAGCGATTAAAACTTACAGGAATTGTGAAATATTCTGTAACATTATAAACTAGTGTTACTTAATGTATAAGGCAGCGCCTATAATTTTTAGTAAGTTGTGTAGTGTAGTTTGAAATAACGGTAAAACAATGAAAAGTCACGGAGTTCATAGTTTGATTGTCACCTAGGGTTAATCTGGAAAGGGGCTCTCGTTGGCTTAGAGAGCTACGTAATCAGGCAACACCGGGAAAGTAAAAATATAAGTTAGAGAATTGAGTTGAGGGGCAAGAGTTTGAGTAAGAATGCTTTTCTATCTTTGCTTTCCATCCCACTCCATGGCTAAATAACCCAACCTGACCAACTATCTATAACCGAGAGTGTTATATAATGGATAGACATAGCCTATCATTTTTAGCAAGTAGTGTAGTGTAGTGAGTTCATATAGTTTAATTGTCACATTAGGTTCATCTGGAACAGGACCTCTCATGTGTACGGGTCATGCATTTTCCATTATAACATACAACATGTTATAACATCAGCAGTCATTATCTGCTCGAAATGGAAGTTAACTTTCTTCTCCCTCACACACTTGATGCTTATAGAGAAATTAAGACTTATAACGAGTATACGTTTTATACATACCGCTAGTACGCTTAGTAAATATATTTCACCAACTATTCTCCTTCCAGGTATAAGTAAACAGGAGGGCGGATTTGGCTCTTTAAGCTTGGTTAGGCAAACAGTCAGTGAAAATATGACTTCAACTATTTTCCCTCCAGCTATGGATAAATTGTAGGATCGGCTAGGCTCTAGCTTAATATTTCAGACAGACATATTGAGAGAAAAGGCATTCGGGGGAATAAAAGTGTATATGCATAAGAATATGTCTCCGTCCAAAAAAAAAAAAAAAAATTTTATTGATTAATTCCAACGTTTGACTAGCAGCGTTCTGTTTTTACTAACGGTCTTTTTTCCCGTCTTATTTTTGTTGATGACCGACCCACGTGCGGTTGATACATTATAATGCAATAGGGTCCTCATATTAGTTGAGGATGGGCCGGGTGTTGCTTTTTAAACCGTCAAGAGAATTGGCCCCGAAACGGTTTGCACACTTTCTCTTCTGATGAGCCTATTTCAGTTGTAAACATCGTTTGTTTTTTCATTATATCTTATTCATACTGTCGGATTAATTTCCATTTTATTTTCACATACTTGTCCATGAAAAAACTTTACATTTGAATGTTTACCCCTTTTTGATGATATCCATTAACACCACGGATTTACCTATAAATGTGGGCTACTATTTTACAGTTGGATTGTATTACAATAATTTTGATATTCCATATACACTTTTTATACATATTTTACACTTTTCTATAACTTTACATCAGACTTTTTTAGTCTTATTTCATTACTATAATGCTTCTGATTATTTTCAAAATTGAAAATGAGATTCATTTTATTTTAAATAAAATTCATTTTATTTTTAAATAAAATTCATATTATTTTTAATACAGACAGCACAATTTTTTTTTATTAATTCCAACATTTGACTAGCAGCGTTCTGTTTTTACTAACGGTCTTTTTTCCCGTCTTATATATATATATATATATATATATATATATATATATATTAAGGTGGCTTACCGGTGAATATGGGCACGACCGTTGGAGGTGTACAGAATCCAGGGGTTAAGTCCGCGATAAAACAAATACAAAATGCTCAATACAAAGTAGAGCACATTTATTAAAGAAATGGATACAATAGAAACCTACTCGAGTTTCAACATAAGGATCTTCAGGGTTAAATCCACTGAATTAATCGGTACCTCGATTAATTCAGTGGATTTAACCCTGAAGATCCTCATGGTGAAACTCGAGTAGGTTTCTATTGTATCCAATATATATATATATATATATATATATATATATATATATATATAGTCAGTGTTCGAATCACACACAAAGCAGTCTTCCTGTCTATCGCTCTGCTGATGAGGCCTAATAGGTCGAAATGTACATGCAGAGATTGATTTTTCTCGATTTGTTTAGCCTTACATTTGAATAGGTATGCCCGCCTAATTCATTAATTATTGATTAATTAATTTTCAAAAATTAGGTACGACTTCAATTAAGCACATATTCTACCAAAAATTGTCGGCTAAAAAAAGCCATATCAAAACGCATCGTTTGTTTGTTTACTTCTATATATATATATATATATATATATATATATATATATATATATATATATATCGTGTGATTTTAGGCATCATTGCTTATTTGAATCATTAGGTTAATCACATATTTATAACTAACGCGCAATTGGCCGTATAAATTAAAATCGACAAAGGAAATCAAAAGGAAATTTCTACTCACATACAGACTGACCCAAGAATATTAAAATACGAAGATAATACGAAATAAAATTAGGTTAAAATAGTGAAAACCGAACTGGATTTGAATAATTCTGATTTTTCGGACTATTGTCCTCATCTTTATTGTGGTAATTATTAATCCAACGTATTAATAATAAGATATAATATAATAAGATATGAACAATAGTCCGAAAAATCAAAATTATTCACATTAAGCCTCATCTCACAAATACAGACAAATAATAATACAGATTCATATAAAGTTTTTTTCTCTTTTTTTCTTCAAGTGAAGAATATCCAAAAAGTGCAAATAAACAGAAACCGTACAAAGTTAATATTGGTAAATATTAAATTTCTTAACTTGTTTCCAGCTTCAGATGTCTATTCCACGCTAGTTGTGTGGTTTGGGAAATCAGACCAGGGCTGAAATTTGAAAAATGTTCAAATCAGACAGTCCCTTATTATTGGAAAGATTCGTGGAACAAAATATTCTTAATAATCACGTTTACATTCGTGACATTTGACCTTTTTTGTAAATTACATTTCATGGCTTCCAGGATTTTTCTCTTCTCGAAATTTATTTTCTCAGGTTTTTTTTGTGGGGGCGGGGCGTGAAAGGGGATATGTTGTTTCTTTTGTTTTTCTACTCTTCTAAGGAATATATGAGAGGTGCTGGGAAGTCCTCCGCCCAACCAAGAAGTAAAGAAAATGTTTATTGAATGTAAAGAATTAAAAAAAAAAACTTAAGAAAACAGTTGGGTTCATGACAAAACGTCATCAGTATTACAATATCATAGGAACCTTGTGACCGGGTACTTCCGCCCAGACTCACTTCCTGTTTGGGGTTAGTTGATTGGTTGGGTTTTACGGGATGTCAACCCTTGTTGGGTGATTTTATGCCGAAGACGTTTTTTGTTTTATTCCTTCTTGGTTGTTACTCAATTTGTTTTAAACATATTTTTTTCTATCGAACCAATGGATGTAACCCTAACAGGTACTACCAGTTAGGGTCAGAGTGGACCTGGCAGCAATGTTGATGAAGGGGTGCTTCACATTCCCCAGAACTCCAGAACTGGAACCTGACCATCAGATAGAATTTAACGTCATACCCAGGACGTGAAGACTCTCAGTCAACGCCTTCTAGCACATATATAATAAAAAGGGTTAGGGGTTTTCGTAATGGCAATAGGGTTGGGACAATAATATAGGTGTCAGGGCTAGACCTGATCAGCCAATTAATCGGAGGAGGTCTCTCCGACAGGCCGTCTAACCCAAGAAAGGGCCAAAGTGGATCACTTCCTTGACACACTCAATCCATTTTTATTTTGTTTTGTTTTCATTTTGAGTTAGTCTTTGACTCAGTGGGATATATCTTTAAAGTGTCATTTCGAAGAGGAGAAATTCAAATTATATTATATTGTCTTTCTCACCCAACAATTCGAATCTACTTAGATTCGAATTATAAATGTCTAACTGAAATCCAACTGCTCGGCTCAGCGCCTAAAATCTCATTTAAAATTAACGTCTTTTCCTATCGCGTGACAACTATCACGCATAAACAAAACCAAAAACAAACATCTTTTTCAAATTCATATAATATCACCGGATGAAACCAATATCAATTTAAATCTTCAATGACCTCTCTCGAATTTACACCTTGGAGTCATACACCCGTTGATAAATGTTGTACAGCCTATTATATAACAATTCATTTCTCTTACAATAACATAGTAACCTGCAAACTTATTTCCTCTATATATTCCGTGCCTACGATAATTCAAAAATCGGGAGTAGTTTGATTATAAGGTCAAACAGCATCATCAACCCATCATCGAAATGAGAAATAAACTTTGACAAAATTATCAACGATTTGTTAGCAAAAGGAAACACAATTCAAACTGTAAAGATGCGGTCCAAAAAGCACCTTGTAAGTCAGAATAAAATTCAGCTGAAAATCTTAAATATCTGATGAGAAGGGAGAATCAATATCAACTGAATGAAACAAAATCAAGCTTTAAAACCTTAGTCAACCATCAAACATTGCACGGTCATTGTGTCTCAAGCAACATCAGAAATACAAAAAATGTGTAAAAACAAAAACATAAAATTATTGGTCAAAATAGTAATAGTCTATGAAAATATCTGTAAAATAACCGTGAAAAAGAAGAAACTGTCTGAAAAAAATATTTGTAAAAAAGAAAAAATGAAAATATGTACGCAAATGAAAGAACTGCTTTCTGAAAAGTTTCTTTAAAAAGAAAATATTTAAACAAAAATAAAGTTTTAAGCTGAATAAATGATCAGTAAAAATGAAGAAAACATCTTGAAAAATAATTTTTTAAACAGAAAATATCTTAAACTACAAAAAATATATTCAAAATTTCTGCAAAAAAGCAAAAAACAAACCGTCTAAGAAATAAGAGAAGAAAGAAAATATATATAAAAGTATCTTTAAAAAAAGGAAAAGGTGAATACATAATGATAAATTTACAATCATTTGTTATAGAAGTTGTTTATAATGAAGTCACCTGTGGGACACGTGTTGTTGGGAATATGTCTATTAAAAATGCGCTTCTATGAACTATCTGCTTTAAAAAATGGACGTACTCCTAACACATACATATACATAGACGCTACACATATACACATATACAATGTGAAACTTCAGATGTGAAAACAAAACCAATATCAACTTACTGAAGGAAGCGAATACAAGCTGTCAAAGATCTAACAGTTAATTTTGATGAAAGACGAATGCTAAACGAATATTTTACTCCCTGTTGAGAAATACGAGCGGGTATCTAGCACGCACCTTATATAGAAAATTTCTCAACACACGCCCTATTTTGATATAAGGTGGTTGGTTCCATTCAGAAATATTAAATCATTTTATTCAGAAATATTAAAATTTATAATAATATTATTTTTGTTTTATTACTTCTAATCCTATTTTTATTAATCCTATTTTTATTAATATTTTTATTATTGTTATTATTTTGTTATTCTTAATCTAATCCTTAACCTTATCATTACTGCCAATATTATTGTTAATACTAGTATTGTCCCCTTTTTGTTTTTGTTTTTTTTGTTTTTACCAGTACGCTGGATAGGACTTATTCTCTTACCAAAGGATTCCATAACTCAGGACTTACTTACTTTAAGCCCTTTTCAACTGGCCAAGGATGGCATTTATAAACTTAACACTTCCTACTAAAAGAAGACAAACATAAAATAAGATGACAACACACAATTAAATGACGTCTTTAAGAGACACCAAAGAATATGACATTGACTCCAGCAACTGGTTGGTTGGCTGGTTGGTTTTACAGCATGTGAACTCTTGTTGCCGAAGACGTTTTGTTGTACACATTCATGATGGGTGCTCAATTTTTTAAAACTCAATTTTAAATACTCATTTCTTTCTATTTAACCCGTATATGGGACCCTAACAGGTACTACCACACCGGGTCAGATTGGACCTGGGAGTAATGGTGATAAAGGCGTACTCCACAATCCCCAGAGCTCCAGAATTAGAACTTCACCATCAAATGCACTTTAACGTCAGTCACGGCCTTTTAGCAAATATATGATAAAAAGGATTGAGGTTCGAATAAGGGCAAGACGGTTGGAACCACCATATAGATGCTAGGTCTTGACGTGACCAGCCGATTGATCGGACGGGGTCTCTCCGATCGCCCGTCTCACCTAAGTAAGGGCCGAAGTGGAGTGTTGCAGGTAATGGACTGTTCAGCTACCAGGATTTATCCTTAAGCATCACGTGTCGCCCCCACCGCCAATAGTTGACCCTATTGAAGAATTACAATTTATGTATTCTACAGTCCCATCCACGAAGGTTTCCAACAACTGGGAAGACGAAGACAAGGATAAAAACATTATTTTGAACCATTAACTTTCAAAATCCAGAGGATTTTAGAATAAAAAAGAAGAGAAAAAAACAGAAAGTGAGGAAGTAACATAAATCTGCAGGGAGTGGTAGTACCTTTTAGGGTCCCATCTATGGGTTATGAATAGAATAAAATCAGTTCTAAAATAATGTGTTTAAAAAAATTTAGTTTTAAAAAATAGAGTACCCATCAAGAATGAACATAACAAAAACGTCGTCGGCGGCATAAAATAACCCAACAATGATTGACATGCCGTAAAACCCAACCAATCAACGAACCAACTTAATCTACAGCATGGAAAAGCCAGTTTTGAAGACGGAATAATTCCGAAGACAATATTGGACTTATGAACCTTCTGAGCGGAGACCATAAATAGTCCAACAGAATGAAATCCATCATCCATTGACCTCGAAGGTCAACCACGGGGAAATCAGCCAATATTGAAGTTTTCAAGTAACAATTCGGAATGTCTCGAAATAGTTTCATTAGCGTCAAACTAAAACAACGCCTCGACTTTTTGCTGCTGACTCTTCTGATCCAACCATTATCCCCGAAATATTATCAGCTAATCAGTTTCTTCTCGTCGTCTCTCATGAAATTCTGATTGTCAGTTAAAGTTACGTTTAGTTTAACATGAAGTATTTTTACACAAAGTCATAAACACTTTTTTTAATCTTTGTAATTAACCTCAATTCGACTTGAAAGTTTCATCTCTTTCAAGTCTTTTTCTAGTTTTCTTCTCTTTTATAATCACGAACTATTCTTATTTTTTTAATCTGAATATTAAGACTCGGGTTACTTAACTGTACGACCGTTATCATCCAACAATACCCGCTGGTTGAAAATGAAACCATCCAAATCATCAAATATGAAATTCAAAAATGCAAATCCTCATTATCTGGTGTTTCTTATCCGCCGAATTCTTATTTCGTATGAGTGTCGTCACCTCGGCTAAATAATGGGTTATTCCGTTTTTATTATAAAGAAAGAAAAGGAAGAAAAAGGACATGCTACACAGAAAAAAAGTGTCGGTAAAAATATAAAGAAAAGAGTGAGTGCACGGAATTGATAATGCTAATCTGTTTCAATCGAAAATAATGAAAGATAAAAAGAAGGAAAGAAAGAAAAAAGAGTGAGCGAGAGAGTTAAATCAAGATTATTATACTTTTTACATATTGAACTATTTCGCAATAGCTCTTAAGCAAACATTTCAAGCGTTGTAATGATTAAATCATCATACTGTGGTATATCCAGTCTGGGTAAAGGCCACAATAATAGAGCACCCAGCAAGGATCAAAGTCACTACATTTCATATACAAAGATTAGTTTGCTTTCGTTTTTTTTTCTAAAAGATGGAAGCAATTTTGTGGCACACAGTCAGGATCAAATTCGTTACACAATATGAGATTAACTTGATAACCAGTTCTCTATGGTGATATTTAATATGCAAATAAGACTTGTGGTGCTATACGTTCTTCTGTCACTAGGTGTATATCATCATCATTAGTAGCAGTAGCACCAGAAACAGCATCATGTCACACTAGTTGCAGGGATATCCATGAAAATTTATCGGTAACAATCCCTATCATTCACTGCTCTCGGGAGGTCCTCTGTGCAGCATCCACTATCCGCGTAGTGCTGTCTAATGAAGGTCTTTGCTGGTCAGCCCACACTGGTATGTCCATGTGCTGGTTTTCACGGTAGAATATCACGTATGAGTTCCTCCTTACTTCTCCAGCAGAGCCCATCATTTCTTGTTCCTCTCATTCAGATGGTTTGTTTGATAGGCGGGGGGGGAGGTCGAACAGTTGCTTACTTATAGGGTGTTGTTTCTACGATTTATTTAATGTCACACATAGGATTCTTGTGCAGCTGCCATCTATCTAATTCTCTAGGCGCTTCATTAGGGTCTAATTGGTGCAGCCATACAGTAACGCTGATTATATTTAGATGCAATAATACATATGAGTGTATGTATGTGTTTTCCTACCTTTCCTTTAGATCACAACGGCTGTGTGGAGAGGGAGGATATGCTGCTTGGGCGACAGCACACCCTAAAAAAACCACCTGCCCAGGCTACGTAGTTTTTCCCACTACAAAAACGATGCCCATGCCGCAAGATGAAACTGAACAATTTCCACCTCATCTGCCTACGCTGCATCCTACACATACGTGGCAAGACAAAGTGCCAACCACAGATATGCTGGAATGAGCAAACAGGAACAGCATGCCCGCCATCATCTGCGAGAGAGAGACGCCTACTTTGGCTTGGTCACATCAGGAGGACGGAATTAGGCTGCATCTCCGAAAACCTACTGTACGGCGAATTGGCAGACGGCACCCGACCAACAGGGAGACCTCGCTTGCACTTTAAAGATGCCAGTAAAGGAAAATAAAGACATTCCACATTGACAATAACACATGGGAGGCTTGTGCAGACGACCGTGCGACCTGGTGAAAACTTGTCAAACAAGGAACGTAAAGGAGTAAAAAAGAGCAACTCTAGCAGGCATCACTGTTTGCTTGCAGTGATTGCCATTCAAGAAGTGGACTGTTCAGTCGCTCACACAGCTGCAGATTAAAGAAAAAAAGTGGACACTACGCCATCGTCTTTAGTAGACGGACGGATGCCAATCATGTATGTGTGTATGTGTATAGATGTAGCGTCTATTTATTTATATGTATGTAGTTACAAGTGTATTTATATAGACAAAGCTTATATGAATGTATGTATATGCACATGTATGTGAGCGTATAATGTTAAAGGAGGAATTGAATGAATTGGGTCGGCAAATAGAAAGAGAATGTGAATGAATTTTTATTGTTCATAATAAACGGAAATCTTCGGCGTTAATAGGGTCAGAGGGTCAATGGAGAAGTATCTCATTTTGTATGTCTTTCAGTATTGTATGGTCAAAACAAGAGAAGTGGTTTTCTTTTCCGGATATCAATGCACATATATTCAGCAGCGACAGCTGACCCTCAATCAGTTCAAGGAAAATCGATGTTCGGAACGAGATGTCTTCTGCACGAAATTCAGTGTCCGTACATAGCTGATATGTATAGGTTGCAGCAACAGGCATTGCTCTCTATATGAATACATATTTAAAAAACAAATGTCATGTATTCTGAACTTAGTTGGTTATACAATCTAAAAAATAGAAGTTGAAACTCTTTACAATCGCGGAGGTTTGCCAGACTAGTTTCTGATAACCACGGGGAGTCGCACATATTTACAAAGTTTTATTTTTGATAAGGCTAAATGAATTTTCATTGCTGAGCATCCACTGAGACAATAGACATGATTAACTTAAACATTGCCAAAAGGTTTGGCACTAGCTATTCTTTTTGTTATACTTTATGTTGAGACATTTTTATCAAACAATACTTAAAATTGTTTATCTCTTCTTCACTTTCTGCAGTATCAATTTACACAATAAAAAAGCGAACCACCAACTGTTTATTTGATTAACATCTTTTCCAGTGTGCATTAACTGGGACAAGTGCGCAGTCTCAAACAAAAGTAAAAACACAACAAAATGGAAAAACAAAACATAAAATTATTGGTCAAAAAGAGAAATCGTTCATGAAAATATTTGAAAATATTTGTAAAAAGAAAAAAAAAGATATCAATGAAAATGAAACAATTTCTCGCTGAAAAGTTTCTTTAAAGTGAAAATATCTAAACAAAAAATTTAAAGCCGAATAAATGATGAGCAAAAAAGAAGAAAAAAATCTTTTTTTAAAGAGGGAGAATATTTGTGAAAACGAAAAAGATATAAATTTAAGATTTCTGCTAAAAAGTTAAAAAGAAAATACTGTCTAAAAATATCAGAAAAAGAAAATATATATGAAAACTATCCTTAAAAAGTCAAAATATATAATAAATAAACAATCCTTGTTATAGGAGTTGTTTATAATGCCGTCACCTGTGGGATACGTGTTATTGGGAATAAGTCTATTAACAATGCGCTTCTATGAAAATAGTTATGTTTAAAAAATCAACGTACTCTTAACACATCGGTTAGAAATGACCGAAAGTTTAATTTAAAAGAAAAAAGCTCGAATATTATTTTATAAGCAAAATAAACCAAAATAAAAAGGATATACCTATAACTTATAATCAATATCATAAATATATATTAATAATAGAGATTCGGTATTTATTTGTCTGTAACCAAAACTACGTCACAGCTTACGTCACATTATCCAACATCGTTGATACATGTAATAAAGAACAACCAATAAAAATTAATTAAAAAAAATATATTATTACTTAATGGAAAAATTATTTGCGAAATTTATAACTAATTTAAAAAAAATATTTTTTACTCTCGCCATTTTTCCAGTAACAAGACGGTTAAATAAAATTTACATATAAATAAATACCTACGGTTTTGTGTTAAGTTTATGTGTAAAATATTCAAAATCATTATTTAATTCATAATTAATAGATGCACGCAACATTTTATTTAAGGGAGACAGATCTAAGTTTCCATTTCAAATTGTTGTATTTTTTTACTCCTTTAATAAATTCGATGGATTTACTTATTATACAAACCCTCTGGCATTAAAGTTTTATCTCCCAGTCTATATCTTTCAAAAATTAATTTTTGCACCATCCGGAGGACGGGTTTTTGCTAGTATAATATGATATCATAATCGTATGATATTATAAATATAATACAACCAAATTATAAAAGCAAAATAAGATAAGATATAACTAAAACCGAAACAATCTGGTATTAATTTTTTCTCTCAACAACTCTCATAATAAAAAATATTTCTACTTTTTAAATTTCATAACAATCAGTATTCATGATTATGTTGTTATGACAACCTCATACACAGTTGGTATGTTTTCAAATTTTTTCTCTACAAAAGTTAAATATCATTATCCGATGAAAATTTTACATAGGGAAATATCATAATGTTTTTAAAAAATCAATTTCCCCCCCCCTCTCTCTCTCTCTCTCTCTCTATATATATATATATATATATATATATATATATATATATATATATTCATCAAAGGGTTACTATCATGTAAAAATTGAAGTTAATCAAAAAGGGACCAAATTATTTTGTAAAATATAGAGCATTAATCGTTGTAGAAAATTTCTTCCCTACCACGGTGTCGCTGTTCTTAGTAGACCTTCTTCAGAGGAACTAAGGAAATTTATGTGGCTAAGGAAATTTTTATTCTATATCTCCTAAAAGTCAATTAACTTTATTCCCCAAAGATTGTTCCTTTGAAGTTAGTGCTAAGTCAAACCTATGTTGACAGATAGATGTGATTAATGATTCTATCTAGCTATGCCCTCCCCTATCCTATATTGTGATTGTCTCTTCTTACTTTACTTCTTACTTATTTGAACTTTTGGAATTCTAGTAGTCTGGTGAGTCTATTGAGCTAGTTTTTTCTCTCTTATACAATTGATGCATTTATTATATTATATCTAAATTAATTTTAGTGATAAATTAATGCGTTACGTAACCTGTGCATGCATTTCCCTAGGAATTCTTCCTTTTTATTCACTACTTCATTCTTATTTGGGAATCTAATTATCTCTAACCTTTCTTGTAAACACAAGAAACCTAGATCAGTTAATCCTCGGCAAGTACTTGATCTCTTTAATATTTCCCATTTATTAATAGGTGTTATATTTTGATGCTTTAAATTCCAAATCTAGCTAGTCAAGATTGTTACATTTTTTAGTTTAATATTACAGAAAGGGTGTTTATTTGTGAATCTAGTTTTGAAATCTGATTTTGTACAACCTACATGATAATATATATTATATATATATATATATATATATATATATATATATATATATATATATATATATATATTAATTATATAATATATATATATATATATATATATATATATTATATTAATTATATATAATATATATATATATATATATATATATATATATATATATATATATATATATATATATTAAAGAGTTTTTGATACGTAATCCTTTTTATTGTAACATTTTTAAAGGTAAATAAAATAATAGATTAAACGAATACATTTTTTATTCACTTTGACTCAATAAGAAAATTGAATTCAAATTTTTGTCACTTGTACAAAATATTTCAGAATAATAAAATCTTGTTTTGAAACACTCAGGAGTATAGGGCTTACATTTTTAAGATAATATATTAAATGCAAACAAACAAAAAACAATTTTTATTTTTCGGACTGGTGTCCTCATCTTTATTGTGAAAACATCCTGTAAGTATATTTCACAATAGAGATGAGGAGAACAGTCCCAAAAAATCAAAATAAAACATGTTTCTGATTTGATAAGAATTTTGGTAAATTAGTTTCCTCTTACTTCCTTTTCTTTCTCTCTCACTCTTTGGGGTACCTAAAATACTCTTATTATTATTATCAGGGTACTTCTGGTTATATATATATATATATATATATATATATATATATATATAGAGAGAGAGAGAGAGAGAGAGATAGTAAGATGATTGTATTTAGATATTCTCCTTAGATTTATTTGGGTAAATTTTTTATCGTTTGAGATGCAATATTTGATCGAGGTTTTTTTAATTGCATCTGTGGGGTTCCCAACTTTTCTAGAGAAGACGTAAAACCAGCTGCTTGGAAAGGAGAGAGCTCAGAAACCCATTTGATTGGCGGATTTGCTGGTTCTACCAGTATAAAACGCCTCAATATCTGCCATCATAGTTTTGTTTGTTGATAAAATCTCGTTATCTGA
The DNA here is from genome assembly GCA_023376005.1 of Doryteuthis pealeii. Taxonomy (NCBI): domain Eukaryota; kingdom Metazoa; phylum Mollusca; class Cephalopoda; order Myopsida; family Loliginidae; genus Doryteuthis; species Doryteuthis pealeii. Next base: position 128,698,729 of record CM042143.1, on the reverse strand, counting down.
CTATAAGCTTGTGTTTCATCGACACCAACTGGGTCACCTTGGGGAAGATGTATGATGTCTTATGACCCGAACCTAACTTCGCTGGCGATGTAGTCAGGTGTGTCTTTCGTGTGTATTTGAATGTAGAAAACATTACAAATCAATTTCCTTGGGAGACTCGAAGCATGGGAAATTGCCGGTCTTCCACACAACCTTGACAAGATCTATTGTGCTGAAATCCAGACGCCGATCCACGGGATCTCGCGACACTGGCTGATAATAATAAATAAGATGAGATTTATTAAGTTAAACCTTATAACATAAAAGATTATGATAGCTGTGAGAATCAAATTCATTGCTGTAATAGGCACTCAGTGAGAGCATCTTCATTAAGAACATTGATGTAATTGTCTTTCAACTCTTTATATCTCATCCTCTTTAGCCTTTACTAAAAATCAGATAAAGTTTTAAAATACTTATAGAAATATCTTGCAAAACCTCAGAAATATTTGCATCAATTTTGTATCTATTTATATTGATATTCATACAAATCGTCTCTAACCGTGGCTTTAAAATAACATTTGGAAGGTGTCACCATTGCTAATATTTGGGGAAAACCATTTCTCACAATCAAGTTGCTTAATATATTCTATTGATCGCCATGGGAAGAAATGGATATGAAAATGTTTCGGTGGAAATCTCTAACGTTCTTTTTTTTATATATTTAAAGATTTGTATATTTTTTTTACGCACGATTCACCATTTAGCTTGCCATAAACTCAGAGATAGACACACAGTAGGCTTTTATTTGTAATTGGATAGAGAAATGTATTAATGTGAATAGAATGAGATAGATAGATAGACAGACAGATAGATGTGAGCAAAATGAGATAGAGAATGAGATAGATAGATAGATAGATAAATAGATAGATAGATAGATAAATAGATGTGAATAGAATGAGATAGATAGATTGACAGACAGACAGATAGATAGATAGATGTGAAAAAAATGAGATAGATAGATAGAATATCGCTCAGAAATAAGTACATTACGACCATTTTTTAAATAAAAGTTAGTTTTTTTATAAATCAAATATCATTCAAGCAAACCATTTTACAAATAAAAATAAAATTTACACTGAAAATATATTTATATAAAAAAATATATTTATATAAAAAATATATTTACCTAATAATATTAATTTTGGTAGAAATGATGAAAATCTCTTAAGTAAATATATCAAACATTGTAATAATAAAATTATCATAGTCTGGTATATCCACTGGTCTTTTTAGTGGTTCATCGATTCACATAGATCAACTAGGAGGTGTTTATGATGTAATGGTTATCATCAGAAGAAATGGATACGGTGACACGAATCTAAATTCTGGGCGAGACTGTTTGCATATATGTGTCTGTGTGTGTGTCTGTCTGTCTGTCTGTCTCTCTCTCTCTCTCTCTCTCTCTCTCTCTCTCTCTCTCTCTCTGTGAAAACTGGGTCGTTGTTTTATCGTATTATGAATCGAAATTATGCTAGATTCCACAATTTTTCTTTTTTGAAGTTTTTTGTTGTGCATCTTAATTAAGATTTTGGATTCTTTAAAATCAATCAGACAGATACTTTATTTTGCTTAACCATTCGGCCAACTATTATTGAAAATAAAAACAATATTGGAATCAAAACTGTCACAAACTCCTCAAAAACAATCGGATTTATTATCAACAATAAAAACATCCATATCCACGGGAGGCCCGATGCTGGCGTATATAGCATCCAATGTCTAGGTTGTAATAAACAATATATAGGTGAGACATCTAGAAACATCAAGAAACGAATCTACGAACACAAAAGAGGCATATAAAAGGTCAGTTGAATAATGCACTAACAAAACATCTGTATATATGTGTACATTGCTTTTTAGACACATTCTCATTTAAAATGAGATTTTGGCCCAAAATAATATTTCTGTTGTACGAAAGTCTCTTTACTTTTTGATTTAAATCTTTATGATTATTTCCTGTTTACAAAATTCCGAACCCAGTTTCACTGTTGCCATTTTGAAACAGTTGAAAATACGGTGATGATGATGAACCAACTAAAAGTAGTGTCAGCTGAAAGAATTCTTTACTTAATAGACTTACCGACTAAATTGAAGAATTGACTAACAAAGTTGAGAAAATCGATACTCGTTTTGTGTGAATTAAAATGATACTTTCCTTTCTTCAAATAGAGAAGATGAGATGATTACTTCCTGTCAGCTATTACATGTCTATCAACAGAAAATTCTAAAACTGTATATTCTGAACCAGATACTAATCTATATATTAATACTCGTGTTCTGTGATGACCGTTATCATCTTGCAACACCCTATGATTAAAAATGACGCCGTCCAAATCGTACAAGATGAAATGCAAAAATGTAAATTCTGATTATCTGGTGTTGCTTATCTACCAAATTCTTACTTCTTCTGAGTTCCGTCATTTCAGCTAGATAATGGATCATTCCGTTTTCATTATAAAGATAGAAAGAGAAGAAAATGACATGCTACACAGAAAAATACAATAAGAAAGAAAGAAAGAAAGAAAGATGAGTAAACATAGAAAGAGTTGGCGCGTGGGAGCGATAACGCTAATGTGTTTCAATTGAACAGAATGAAAAGAAAGAAAGAAGAAAAGAAAGAAAAAAGTGTGTGTGTGTGTGTGTGTGAGAGAGAGAGAGAGAGAGAGAGAGAGAGAGAGGTTATTATTCTTTTTACATATTAAATTATTTGCAATAGCTCTTAAGTAAATATCTCTAACATTGTATTGATTAAATGATCATTCTGTGGTATATCGACAGGTCCTGCTCGTTATTATTTATAGTAGTTTATTTTGTTTTTTGTTGTTTTTTACTAAGGTTAGCTTAAATATAGTACACGGCCAGTTGTATGGAGTACCCAATCAGAACCGAACATAGGTTAGTACAAGACGTAAGTATGGAGCAGCTATGGAGGATTGAACTCACTACTATGTAGAAATTGATCAATGAGAAATCTTTCTAGCCCTTACACACCGGTTTGATAAATTAAGCGTAACTTTAATATGATTCAATGCTAGAAATATTGGTCTCATCTGAGGATCGAACTCAGTACCAGTAATTATTTATCTGAGAGACTAGATTGCTAACCACTACATTATGTGATGTTTCTCGATACAAAATAATAATAGTTCTCATCAAAGGTATAAATACCTGAACCCGACTCCTTATAAGATACCCTGGATCATCATTAAAATAAACAAGAGATGAACCGTGAGAGAAATACCGAAAGACAAGAAAATTAATGACGATGCAGAAGGCATAACATTTGAGAGATGATAGAGACCCCAGCCGATAAGCATCAAGAAATTAAGGTGGAAAAGGTCTTTCCCCAGGATTGAGGACTGCGTAGATGCGATAATCCACCTCAGATGCTAAAATAATCTCCTTGGTCTAGCGCTTGTGAAAAGGGGATAACTCCTCGCTGTCTGGCTGATACTGACATTAGTCGTCCCGACGACTTTACCATTTTATATAGACAAAAGAACAAAAAAATCTTTTATCTAAAGGGTGGGGTAATCTAAGCCATCCTAATAGAAGAAAAGGGAAAGAGAATTGTGTACATGCATGTTGGAAAGTCAGAGATCATTTTGGATCGAACTCGCTATTCAGTAGGAATGGATTACAAGACTAGTTTGCTAACAATTACGCCATGTTTATCTCATTATATTTTTTCTCTACCCAGGCTTCGCCGGGTAGCCACTTCTAGTCTAAAACTATAGAAAAACCAACAAAAAACTTGATTGATTAATAGATTAATTGATATTAACAGAGATTGATGATTGAAAAAGTAACAATATAATCCAATTCTGACACAAGGTTTGTACTTATTTGTTTTGTGCTTGTACGTATCCGTTTAGCCCAGATGCTGGTGCTTAATAAATGTGTTAAGCACACTATTCTTCTGTGTATCTTTTCATCTCGCGATACAACAGTAACTTAACATAATCCAAGTCTGACACAAGACAACAGACAGTTTAGCGCAACGAGAATAGAAGAACGATTGGGTTGGAAACTGGGAATTATGAAAAAAAATTTTCACCATACAACATGTATAAACCAGCATCTGTTTTTGAAACAGAAACGCATAAAATCACCTCTGACATTGGAATAAAGACGGATCACTTTATTCAAACCAGAAGGACATCCCTAGTATTAATTAACAAGAAAAAGAGAACTTGTCAAGTGCTCCCATCAGACCACAGAGTGAAGATCAAAGAAAACGAAAAGATAGATAAATACCAGGACCTTGCTAGACAATTAAAAAAAAACTGAAATATGAGGTTAAAAGTGATACCAATTGTATTTGATGCACTTGGATCAATCTCCAAATGTTTCGAAAACAGACTAGAGAAGCTGGAAATCAGAGGAAGAATTGGGATCGTCCAAAAAACAGCATTATTGAAATCGGCTAGAATATTCAGATAATTCCTGGAGACCTGAGGAGACTTGATGTCACTCAGACTCCAGTGAAAGTCCATCAGTGAACGCTGGAATGAAAACCTCACGTTGCGTTAAATCTATATATTAATACTTCCGACTGTTATCATCTAGTCACATCCTTTGGTTAAAAATGAAAGCATCCAAATCATCCAAGATGAAGTGTAAAATGTAAATCTTGATTATCTGTTGTCGCTTCATCGCCGGATTCTTATTTGTTATGAGAATCGTCGCCTCAACAAAATAACGGACTATTCTGTTTTTTTAATAAAGAAAGGGAAGAAATAGGACCTGCTACACAGAAATAATATAAGGAAGAAGGAAGAAAGAAAGAAAGAAAGAAAGTGAGTCGGGAAAGATAGAAAGGGGATGAGTGCATGGAAGTGATAATGCTAATTTGTTTCAATCGAACATAATGAGAAGATGAAAAGAAGGAAACAAAGGAAAAAAAGAGTGAGAGAGAGTTAAATGAAGATTATTATCCTTTTTACATATTGAAATATTTAGCAATAGCTCTTAAGTAAACATACCAAACGTTGTAATAATTAGATTATCATACTGTGCTATATCCACAGGTACTGCTAGTAATAATCATTTCCAGGGAGAGAGTATACGAATAAAGACTTGAAAAAAAAGTTCACTGAGGTGCAGTGTCTGAAAATGGCGCACTTTATCTACAAGACAAGATGGAGTTCTTTACGGGGTGGAGTTAAGAAGCGCTTCAATGGGCGTCGAAGTGGGTTATGTAAAGGTCATCAAATGCCTCAACAACATCGACGCAGTATTTATCAGATAAATCGAAATACAGTCTGCGTTAGCAACGGATCTTTCGCAACCAGAGTTCATCCGTTGAAGATCCGTTGAAGATCTGTTTAGTGATTATCGGCTCGGAAAATAGAATCGGAGAGATGAATTCAAATTTCACCCGAGGATAATGTCATTGGAAAAGGCATGAACCGAGATTTTATTCCTATTTACAGGGAAAGTAGTAGAGCATACTGTACTCTATAGTTATAGTGGGAAACTAACCTAGGAGAAATGCAACACTGAATTTAAAAGCAACTATGAAGAGGAGTTTTTGTATATATTTACCTAACCCCTCCACCACTAGCAGCATATGACACAAGACAATTTTAAACGGAAAATTTGTTTTAAATTCAGAAGTTTCCTTCTCCTAGACTGGTTACCAAAACAGGGTTAAAATACTCAGCCTGTCCTACTATTTAGCCATAGTTGGATGGGGGGGGCATGGATTTATGCCTTTTCCAAGGGCATTACCGTAAAGAGAAACGCAAACAGCTTCGTCCAGGATTTGAACTCAGTTTTGATTACATGTTCTATGACAATAACCGTTACGCTAAGAGTGTCTCTTTTTGTAGATTGGCAGTAGATGGTAATCACTCAAGAGAAGAGAAAGGAGAAATTACCGACCATATCTGCCTATGACAATTTTCCAGTAGAAGCGGCTTAAAGAAGGAGAAAAAAGAAAAGAAAGTTCATACACAATGAATTGGAAATGCTTCTCAGTTTACTTTTTTCATATACGGTTGGTTTGTTTGTTTTACGGCATATAAACTCTTTTAGGGTCATTTAATGCTGAAAAAAGTCATTTTGATAAAGGTTTATATGTTTCAAGTTCTTAATATCATCAAATTGGTATAAATAATTTTCATTAACTTCATTTGGTTCGGTTCAGTTTGGTTTGTTTAATGGTATGAAAACCCTGTGGCTTATTTAATGCCCAAAACCTTTTGAGTGAGTTTCCTTATAAGAACAACATAAAAGGCATTATACTTCCTGAAAATGTTGTGTATGAATTAAGGTTTTTGTAAGTACGGAGGTTGGATTGTTTGATGATGGATTCTACGGCATGCCAACCCTTGTAGGGTTATTTTCTACCAAAAACGTTTTGTTTTATTCATTCTTGATAGGTAATAAATTTTTTTAAACTCAATTTTTTAGCCTATTTTTATAAACTGATTTTTTATCTATTTAACCCATAGCTGGGACACTAATGAGTACTACTACTCCGGGTCTGAGTGGACTTAGGAGTAATTGAGAGAAAGGGGTACGCCACTTTCCCCAAAGATCTAGAATTGGAACTTCACGTTCAGATAGAGTTTAACGTCATAGTCTGGATATTAAGACCCACAGCTACCGCCTTTTATTTATTTATTTATTTATTATTATTATTATTATTATTATTATTATTATTATTATTACTTACTCCTTTTGAGTTTTCACATCAGCATTAGCTGATGGTCTTTCACTGGAGTCTGAGTGACAGCAAGTCTCCTCAGGTCTCCAGGATTCTTCTGAGTATTCTGGCAGATTGCAACAGGGCAGTGTTCTGGGTGGTATAAATCCTTCCTCTGATTTCCAAACTTTCCAAACCCTTTTCCAATCCTTTTGGGACCGTTCCAAGTGCACCAACTACAATTGGTATCACTTTCACTTTCATATTCCATAACGTTTTCAATTCTCTGGCAAGGTCCAGATATTTGTCCATTTTTTCATTTTCCTTTAGCTTCACCCTGTGATCTGCTGGAACTGCAAAATCCACCAGTTGACAAGTTCTTTCTTTTTTTTAAATCAACATTAGGTCTGGTCTTCTTGCTGGGATAAGGTGATCCGTTTTTATTTCAAAGTCCCAGAGAATTTGATGCGTTTCGTTCTCAAGAACAGATTCTGGTTTATGCATATACCATTTTGTTGTATGGTCAAAATTTAAAATTTTTGCATAATTCCCAGTGGATCACCTTCCCAACCCAGTCGTGTCTAGTTTTGTACTCCCGTTATGCTAGTTTGCTACATTCGCATAGTACATGGTTTACGGTCTCATCTCTATTACCGCAAAGTCTACATTTACTATTTTGTTGGGTCTTATCAATTTTTGCTTTGATATAAATTGTCCTCATGGCATTATTCTGTGCAGCAATTATTAGTGATTCAGTTTCTCTTTTAAGGTTTCCTTTTCTTAACCACGTCCAGGTTTTTCCATGTGCAACCTCTCCGATTTGTCGTTTTAAGCGTCCATATAATTGTTTTTCTTCCCATTTTTGTTTTCTAGTCTTTGTTGTTTTTCTATTCGTCCCTATGTTACATCTACTATTGTCTTTGCTCTTTTTTGTGTAGTCTTCCAGTTTTTGGATTGTGGTTTGTACGCCGTCATCTATGTTGGCAAGACCTCTTCCCCTTCCTTTCTTGACACTTATTATTATCATTATCATTATTATTATCATTATCATTATTTTTTTATCATTATTATTATTATTATTATTATTATTATTATTATTATTATTATTATTATTATTATTATTTACTCCTTTTGAGTTTTCACATCAGCATTAGCTAATGGAATTTCACTGGAGTCTGAGTGACAGCAAGTCTCCTCAGGTCTCCAGGACTCTTCTGAGTATTCTGGCAGATTGCAGCAGTGCAGTGTTTTGAATGGTTTCAATTCTTCCTCTGATTTCCAAACTTTCCAAACCCTTTTCCAATCCTTTTGGGACTGTTCCAAGTGCACCAACTACAATTGGTATAAATTTGACCTTCATATTCCATAACTTTTTCAGTTCTCTGGCAAGGTCCAGGTATTTGTCCATTTTTTCATTTTCCTTTAGCTTCACCCTGTGATCTACTGGCACTGCAAAATCACCAGTTGACAAGTTCTTTCTTTTTTGTTATCAACACTAGGTCTGGTCTTCTTGCTGGGATAAGGTGATCCGTTTTTATTTCAAAGTCCCAGAGAAGTTGATGCGTTTCGTTCTCAAGAACAGATTCTGGTTTATGCATATATCATTTTGTTGTATGGTCAAATTTAATTTTTTTGCATAATTCCCAGTGGATCACCTTCCCAACCCAGTCGTGTCTAGTTTTGTATTCTCGTTGTGCTAGTTTGTTACATTCGCATAGTACATGGTTTACGGTCTCACCTGTATTACCGCAAAGTCTACATTTACTATTATTTACTCCTTTTGAGTTTTCACATCAGTGTTAGCTGATGGTCTCATCGTCATTATTATTATCATTATTATTATTATTATTATTATTATTATCATTATTATTATTATTATTATTATTATTATTATTATTATTATTATTATTATATTATCATTATTATCATCATATTATTATTAGTATTATTATTATATTATTATTATTATTATTATTATTTTATTATCATCGTCATTATTATTATTATTATTATTATTATTATTATTATTATTATTATAACTATTATTCTTATTATCACTATTATCATTATTATCATCATTATTATTATTATTATTATTATTATTATTATTATCACTATTATATTATCACTATTATCATTATCATTATTATTATTATTATTATTATTATTATTATTATCACTATTATTATTATTATCACTATTATTATTATATTATTATTATTATTATTATTATTATTATTATTATTATCCTCTCACCCTTTGTGAGTTCTTGTTTCCCACCAGTCTAAGCTGATGGTTTTATTCCCTTTTGAATGTCTGACTTTTTTCATCTTCTCACCTCTACTGACCCAGACGTTTTTTCTCTCTTATCTACCCCTCCCCCCAGCTTCTCTCACTTTCCGTTCTAAGCTACAAATATTTTATAATCTAATTTTATCTGCCAATTATATTTAATTACGTAATCATTAGTGAAGACCCAATCATTGTTTTGTTTTAAAATATATTTACTTTAAACCAGTGTTGGTTGTCAGATGAAATGAACCCATTTCAAACAATAACAGTTTCAAAACGTCACCTTCCTATTTTGTCCAATGTTACTTGACTTTCTGAAATATATTAAATGAATGCTGTGAAATATACAGTCCTCCCTCAAAATGAAATATGATATCTGTTCCCATCGACCTTTCTCAGTATTGCCCCCTTTTTTAAGCACGCACAAGGATGGCATAGTTCTCCATAGAGAGATTATCAGTCATATAGAAATCCAATCTAACTGACAAATTAAGGCGACAATTCTACCAACCTGTAGTTGTATCAGCGCTACTCTATAGCTGCATCTTTTGGATTCTAACGAAGCGCCTAGAAAATAATCGAGATGGGAACTGTACAAGAATGTTGTCTGCAATAATAAATAAGTCATCACCCCACTTAAAAGCAACTTTATTATCGACTTCACATGAAAAGATACCCTAAAAGGTTCCCAAGTAATTTCCAGTTTCTTATTGCCAACACCTAAGGCAGTATACACTTTATTTATTGAATGACACTTGTCTTTATTACATTCAAAATTGCGGAGTACATGTTGAAAATCAAACTCAGTATATAGAATTAGATATATACAAGACTAGTTTGGAAAACCATTTACTAAGCTTAGTTTGATGAAAGAACACCTGTATAGGCCTTTAACAAGGATTGAACTCACTATTCAATAGGAATTGTCTATGAAACTCGTTAAAGTTTGAATTGTTTATATAATGTGATGTGAACTTTCTTACCTGAGTAATTAATGATCGACCATCTATTTAAACTAATTGACTTTTTTTATCTGGGGAAAAAGATTCTTTTCGAGATAAAAGTTTAAAAAGGTGAAAAGATGAATGAGAATTTCTAATTTCACACCTTTCACTAAAAGTGGCAATTTCATTCCGAAATTCCTTAGCCGAATCCATGGAGTTTATATATATATATATATATATATATATATATATATATATATATATTACCAACTTCTCCGCACGAGCAAGATGTGACACAGCGTCAATTTTTAAACGGAGTTTAGCAGTTTTTAATTCAGTTTTTCTTCGCATATATATATTTAACAACTCCTCCTCATGAGCACGATGTGAATTAAGGTCAATATCTTAAGCGGAGTTTAACTGGTTTGAATTCAGGGTTTTCCTTCTCCTAGACTGGTTACTTACTCAACATTAAAGAGGCCAGTCGTCCCTAATTTTTACCCATAGCTGGAGGGAGAGTAGTTGGATGCATACATTTCCACAAGGTTATTAGCGCTATGTGAAATGCCATCAGCTTAGTTTATCTATATCTCTATAAAGAACAGTTGGTGTGTATGTATATATATGTATGTATGTATGTATGTCCGAAAAAAATTTAAAAAATAAAAAATTTAATGACAAAGTCAATCATTATCCTCCAGAGATTGCTTTTTGTGAAAAAATAATGGTATTTTATTTCTATCTGGGAAGATATTTAAAAATTAAGATTTGAATAGTAAGAGAAGGGAAAGTCATTGGTTGCGTTCGTGATTAAAATATAAATCAATTATTAGTATTATTTGTATTATTCGGACTATTGTCCTCATCTTCATTCTTATTTGTACAACGTTTCGGACGATGTACCCTCCAGCCTTCTTCAGGTATTTCTTGTCGGACTCGGGAAACTTCTCGAACTTGGAAACCTTCTCGGACTCGGGAACCTTCTTGTCGTAATTGGGAGCCATCACGGAACTTTGAACCCAACCCTTTATTCAGTCCACGGGGGGTATCCTGTTCTCATTCCGCCAATACTAGCTGGGGTACAGGTGTTAAGCTGTGTAATTATTATTCTATGTTACTGCTGCCCCTGACCAGGATTGAACCTGTAGTCTAGAGATAACTGTCACTTAGTACTGTCTTAGCCTACTCCTTTATCCACTAGGCTATGTGTCCAATTCAGAGAAATAATAAATCAATTATAGTGAGACCAAAACAACAATGGATCTGCGAGATTAACTTTTTATTATCAACCCTACCCAGGAAACACCGGGTAGCCGCTTCAAGTAGATTTTTAAATTCCGGATTTGAATTAAAACAGTTCATGATGAAATCGGATAGGCAAGTATAAGTATTTTTAGATCAATCGAAACAATAATATATTTTCATTTGAAATCATCAGAATGTCTAGTGTGTAGATAAATATAAGAATAGGTCAAAAGTAGACTTTATAGACATGTTCTTCAAAGTTAATTCTGTGAAAACATTTGACTGTTAGTTTTTATACCAAGACTAACTGCTGTTTTTCACTGGAGTCCGAGTGATAACTAGTTTCCTCAGTTCTCCAATTCTCTTTTCAGTATTCTAACCAATATCAGTAATAATCTAGTCTTAATGGTCTTAATCCTTTCACCGACTTCCAGTTTTCCCAATTTTATTAACTCATTTTTTCTATCTAACTCATAGATGGTATTCGTAACAGATACTTCGTCTGGTTGTGCCACCCGCCATAGCCAGTTGTTTACAAGATGCTAAGTGACAGCAAGACTCCTAGTGTTTCTAGGACTCTTATGAATATTCTAGCCAATCTTAAAAATCCTGTTCTTTGTATAGTATCGATTCATTCTCTAATTCCCATTTCATCCTGACTCTTTTCCAAACCCATGGATACTGTTCTAAGGGCAGCAATTGACAATTGATACGACTGGAACGTAATTGGATACTTGACGCAGATGGTCATAGCGGTGCGAGAGAAATAATTAAATTCCCATTCCTATCAAATGTTTATTGGTTATAAACAAAAGTTTAATTGTGCAAATGATTCCGGAAAAAAACAGACTGAACGGCTACTACGGGGGAACGTTTCTGTGATCTGACCTGGCCTGGATTGAGTTAGTCAGTTAGGCCGAAGAATTGGACGAAGGCAGTCGGGCTTAAACACTGGTAGTGAACAGACTGGAGGGTCGGGCCGAGGGGCTGATACATAGAAAGGCGAGCTTAGGATTTTGAACTTATCGACTGTACGAACTAAATTAATTATACACTAAGATGGTTAATTAAGCCGAAGTAAAAGAAAGATACAAAAGATAGTGTGAAGGCTAACGGACCAAGACTACCAGAAAGTTGTGTTGTTAAACGTCGGCCAACCGTGTCAAGCTCCCTGCCGAAAGTCAGCATCGTCACCCCGCCTTTAGTAGCGCAGTGACCAGTGTAGTTGTGCAGAGGGCCACTCTACACGACCTTTACCTTCATTATCTACAAGAGGTTCTTCATAAAACTTCTAACTTAACTCCTTTTACGACATAATCCAATTTTCGCTAAGCTCCTGAGCCATATATTCAAGAAAACAAAAACGATTTGAAAATCTTTAAATCACCATAAAAATGTCATTATAACCAAAGTAAATAAGTAATAGAACAATAAAAAGGACAGATGATGAAATATACGAACCATCGAACAAAACGTAGTATTCAGTTCAATTATTTGCGCACGGAAATAGTTGCACATGGCTTTGAATGGAGTTACTTATGATAGACTCCAGTATATCAGACACACGAAGAAATGATCACAACGTCTTGTGTAGCAGTTCAATGGTGATGCATCTGGTAGAAAATTAAAACACAAGACTCGACTAATGTTTGAATGAACAGCTATTTTATTGTACTTCCGAAACACCTTGAAATACTGCAATAAAAGTGTTTTGAACAACAATGAATAACTTACAATAAGGGGTTTTTACAAATTCAGAATTCCGGGTAAGTTGGGTAAATAAATTTACTTGTGCACCATAACCAGTGTCAAGGGGCTACTAAGATAATTATTTGTTGAACAAATGGCCCTACAAATCTTTTACTGCTGCATGTTGTTTTGTGGGATCTCTATAACATTATGGGATGGTTACGTAATGGAGGTGATGTGGATCCATGAGAGTAACCTGATATGTAAATTAGCACGCAAAGTTTTATGCAAGAATTTTGAGTGAGATGAGAATGGAAAAGTTTAAATGATGATTCAGCATAGACACATGGCATGGTTTAATTGGACGAGCGAATGAAACGTGACGAAGGGGAGAGAGGATGGGGTGATAGGCCAGAGTGTGAATTGAGGCTGGGTAAGGCGCTAAGAGAGCAAGAAATGGGTTACTGTTCTCGGAAGTTGTGATTTTGGGGAAAATAAAATACTCATGAGTAAAATGAAGTGGCCATGTGTTATTATTAAAATTCTAAATGGTACAAGGCAATATATCCCTCACCCCAAGTTGGTTTCCAGACTCCAAACATGATAAAATTGCCAGTCAACTGAACAGCAGCCCAGCAACCAGGATCTCCCAATGTAATACCGGACGAGAAGATAAGTATACAAATATTTCTACTATCAACATTCCAATACTCCATTCGGAAGTAAGAGCCGTAACTTAAGCAACGTGGACACGTCATCTCTCCATTCGGAAATGAGTGCTAGACGTAACGAGAGTTGACACGTCATCATCCCATTCCAACAAGGAGAGCGTAGTATTACAGGGATGTCTAGCAGAAATTGGTCCCTAAGTATTAGTCCCTACGTAGGTGTATCCTATCACACTGTCCAATTAAATGGTTAATTTACAAGTCTATCTATACGGGGGGAAAATAATATGTCTAATTGATTGGTGTACCTTTAGGCGACAGCTACAACGTATGAAAATTGTTAGCACACCTGCTAAGTAAATTATTAGTACTTTAGTGAGGAGAATCATTACAAGACGTTCATAACATATTTCAATTGGTAAATATTTATAAAGACGTCTAATAGTTTAAAAGATGAAGAAAAACTAGAAATGAAACGAAGCGAAAATGTTTCGTGAGAAATAAAAATAAAAATAAACAAAACAGTAAAATAACATCAAAACAATAAACTTCAACATTTTATACAACGAGGATTGAAAAACTTGTAAAAGCCACAAATGAGAAAGCTTAGATGTTTGAAAGCCGCAGGACATTAACAAAATTTATACATACGTTTTTTATTATTACATACACATTTCATTAGAAATGTTATATAAATCTTAATAAAAGTATATTAAATAGAATAATATTTATTCCTTCAAGTGTTGATTTGTATTTGTTTCAGTCATCATAAAGACATAAATAGGCAAGAATAAAAACCAAAAAAATTAGATTTCTCTTCATAAAATTAGTCTTAATATTTAATTATATAATTACTTCCGACTTCTCTTGCAAATGAAGATTCTTTTTCAGCACCTCCTACTCTTACTCCTACTCCAAGTCAATCAGGCCGAACAAAGAAACCTAACAAACACCAGAAATGGTTGACTATTAGCAGGACTTGTGGATATACCACAGTATGATAATTTAATTATTACAATGTTTGATATGTTTACTTAAGAGCTACTGCTAAATAGTTCAATACTAACAGGACCTGTGTATATACCACAGTATGATAATTTAATCATTACAACATTTGATATGTTTACTTAAGAGCTATTGCTAAATAGGTGAATACTAGCGGGACCTGTGAATATACTACAGTATGATAATTAAATTATTACAACGTTTGATATGTTTACCTAAGAGTTATTGTTAAATAGTTCAATATGTAAAAAGTATAATAATATTCATTTAACTCTCTCTCTCCCACTCCCTCTCTCCCACTTTCTCTTTCTCTCTCTCTCTCTCTCTCTCTCTCTCTCTCTCTCTCTCTCTCTATTCTTTTTCCCTTTTTCCTCTTTTCATTAGATTCGATTAAAACCGATTAGCGTTATCGCTTCAACACGCTCATCCTCTCTCTATCTTTCCCATACTCTCTTTATTATTATATTTTTTCTGTATAGCATGTCCTTTTTCTTCCCTTTCTTTCTCATAATAAAAGAGAAATTGTCCATTATTTAGCTGCGGTTACAAAACTCATAAGAAATAAGTATTCGTCAGATAAGCAACACCGGATAATCAGGATTTACATTTTTGCATTTCATCTTGGACGATTTAGACGGTCTCATTTTTAACCAGAGGTTGACACAAAATGATAACGGTCATACGAACATTATTATTATTATTATTATTATTATTATTATTATTATTATTGTTGTTGTTGTTGTTGTTGTTGTTTACATTATTTAAACGTTTCAAAATATTGTCTTCATCTTGGCTGTTATACTTACAACGTCTCGGACGCCTTTCTTGAGGTTTCTTTTGTCAGTAACCTTCGTGTAATTTCAAAATTATTCGAGGTGACTATCATTACAGTAAAGATACAGGACTAATTTTGTTGCAACTCAGATCTTATTGTGGCAATTTAGTTTATATTAAGGTTGATAACGGAAATAACAGTTTATTTAATCTTGAAAGCACTCGTTCCTGTCAGATCACCGAAACTAAGCAGCGCTGAGCTTGTTCAGTACATAGATGGGTGGCCGCTTAGTAATAACAGACACTGTAAGCATCTAATGGTCTTTGTATCATTTTAAGCCAACCTTAGTAAATAACATATTTTTAACGTTTTTTTTTTAAATTTTTTACTTTATCACATCACAAATTACTTGTAAAAATGTGTTGGTCGCATTTTTTATAGAATCTTTTTTTTTAATGTTGTTGACTGTTTTATAATAATTACCGGAGGAAAAATATCTAAATGTGTTTACTTGAGATAAACACTTTTGAATTCCTTGATAGGGCTATTATCTTTTCTTTGCAAAGAGAATTGTCAACTTTCCAGGAATCATAGGTTGTAATAATGAGAAAATTTCATCCTCCATATTATCAGTAGAGAAAAAGCAAAACAATGAATATTTGTTTCTATCAAGAAAATTGGAACGTGGAATATTTTGTAAGTGAAATAAACTATTTTCCATAATAGGCAATGAGACAATTGCAATGTTAGATGGATATAATATAAGACGCATTACAAAACGAAGTGTTTATTCTCATCTAACAAGGAATCTACTTTGTAAGTAATATGAAACCTTAAAACAATATTTTATCTCAGCATTTGTTTTTCACAAAGTCAAATGATAATTGTTAGTATATAATAAGTATTAAGTTATAATTGTTTACAAATGATAATTAAGCTGCAACTGAAACGAAACTGTTCGCTACTAAAGGAAAGACATTTACGAATGGTAAATCAATAAAATCATATAGGATACAAACAGATGAATAACTCTATTCCGAAAATAGATTTGGATAAAAATAATATTAGGGTTTTTTTTTTTGCAAGAATAGTAACTATGAGAGGCAAATTTATACAAGGCAAAGTTATGTTTTCGGGTCGCGGGGTCAATGTTTAACTACCAGAAATGTATTCCGAAAAGGTAGGGTCCCTTAGGAAAAGTCGTGATGTTGTAAAATATACCTGGTCTCTATTACTTAAGCATACTATTCATTATCAGAATGTACATATAATATAAATAATCTACTTATATATCTATTAATAATTTGTCTGTAACAAAAATTACGTCACTGTTTACGTCACTTTACCCGAAATCGTCATAACATAGAATAAATACACTCAGAATTTGAGCAACATTAGACAGTCCTCATTGTTTTTTAAAAAACAAGTTTTAATAAATACATCCCCAGTATCATATATTTATATATAGTTTGTTTTATTTTAATAGATATTCAAAGTTAATAGAACTTAGTTTCGATTTCAAATTGTTTTATTCTTTTTACTCCTTTAATAAATTTGATGATTTCATGATTTATGGTTCAAACTCAAGTATCTTGAGTTTAATCTCATAAAATATTGTATTAAATTAGAAAGGTTATCGAAACTAAATAAGAAAGTGCATAAAAATATCATACTTATTTTGATTATTTTAATTGATTTTGTTATGTTTTAGGATCGTCGCATTTATTTTGCGCGGGAAATTCGAAACCTGGACAAAGCAGAAATTGAACAAAAGAAAATAATAGATAGCTTAGACAGAAAGTCTGGGGTAACAAAAGGAAGGGTAACAAAAGACTTCCTCTGTACAAACGGGAATTTGAACAAAGAGACTGGAAGGGGAAGAAAGAACTTCCGATCAAAGGAACAAAAGGAGGTGTGGGCGGGTTGCCTTTACTTAAGGGTCAGCAGTAGCAGTTGTACAGTCAGACAAGAGACGGCGAACAGAGCACAAGGAGTCTGACCGACGCTTGCTGTCAATCGCTGCCAGTGGGCAGTGAGGCGCGCCCACCACCTTCCACCACACGAGCAGTAGTAGCGCCCATTGACAACGCCCGTCACCCACACGCACCACAAGGGAATTAAATAAAAAGTCAATCTTCTACTACATATGTCTACGTGTGAATCCTTATACTCCACCACTAACACATACGACCCAGCAACAGTATAACATGTACGATTTTATGGCCCGAGTCGAGCGCTATGCAACAATTTCAATATGAAATTATATCATCATCACCATCATGTCGCGCAATTTGCACGGATATCCATGACGATCTCTCGCCAACCTTCCCTATCATTCATCGACTCTGGGAGCTCCTCCGCGCAGCAGCCAGCATCCTTACATAGTTGGTCAATGTAAGTCCTAGTTGGGCGACCCACGTTAGAATGTCCATGTGTTAGCCTCCACATCTAGCTTATTCTATAGGACTGATTTTAATACGTTTGAGAATAAAACAATAATATAAGAAATCAATAACACCAAGTAATCATTTATCTAACCCAGTTTTGTTAAAATCAGTATGCAAATTATCCACACCATATACTTTGTAAACCTTTATTCCATATGGATATATAACACACATTACTGGATTTTAAACACATTAATAATATGGATTGTTATCTCAGCTAGACTTTAATTGAGACGTCATTGATAAATAAGATGCTAATTGAGATTAAATAATGATTATTTAATAATCATTGAGAATATAATGTAAATAATTCAGTGGAATTTGTGACATTGGTGGTTACGTAGTTTTGGTTAAAAACAGACACATAATCTCCATTATAATAAGATTTTTCAGATCGAGATGGAAATGCGAAAGCGTTAAACGTCTTCAAAAATTCATTTTACTGTATGATTAAATAAATCCAATCATCTATTCTAGTGGCAGTTATTGACTTACAATCAAATGACAAAAGGCAAATCGATAAGAGAAGAGACAATTGGCTTTTTATAAATTGTCATTATTAATAGGGATGAAAGATTTGCTTCTATAATATTCTCTTGCCGATGATTTTAACTCATGGGAAGAAAGAAAGGAAGTTTTCAAAGTTGAAATAAATGAAATCAAAATCGAAGTCAATATTATCTGATCGACATTTACAGTCAGTTTTGATTACACTAATCAATAAATCTTTTCTTGCTGAAATCAAAATTTATTTAGGCTGAATCGAGTTGATTCCGAATCTGAGATTAGAATTGTTCTTCGGGATTTTGTTAAATTTACACCCTCTACCACTGGTAAATATGTAAACGTCTCTATCTGTCTCTCCCTTTCACTCTCTGTCTCTGTCCCCCTCTCTCTCTATCTCTCTCTCTCACACTCTGTTTCTCTCTCTCACTCTCTCTCTCTCTCTCTCTCTCTCTCTCTCTCTCTCTCTCTCTCTCACTCTCCACCTTTACATTGAACTCGGTCCCATTAAAACTTAGTAAAAGCAATGAAATATACTTAAACATCTCTCCCCCTCTCCTTTCCTCTCTCTCTCTCTCTCTCTCTCTCTCTCTCTCTTTCTCTCTCTCTCACCTTTACATTGATCGGCGGTCTTTGTAGATTCTAACACCTAAAGATAAAATCTGGCTCATAGAAAAGTGATACAAAACTGAAAAGCAGCCTTATCATTTGACCCAAAGAGGATTTATGTCTGATAGAAAGTTTAGAGGTCAACCGAATCCATTTGAACTGGCGGCATTAGGATTAATTACCATTAATTGTAGAAAGCTCTATTGGGTCTCATGGAAGTAAAAATGAGGATTTACAACAAGCTAATAGTGCAATAAACAATATAATAACACTCCATATAAAATAATTAGGAGTATTAAACAATTATATTAATAGTTTGTAATTTATAATTTAGGTTTTAGATTCGGAAGGAAAGATAAAAGAAAGAAAATAATGTTTCAGAGATATTTGGTTGAAACAAAAACAATCTGAAACGATAAAGGAATATCTTGGAGAAATATTTGTTTGACATAATGGAACATACGAAAAGAATGTTGAAATGTCAGAATACGCGTCATTAATAATCAGCTGATATTATTTGAGATTAAATGCTGACGTATACAAAAACGATTAGAATGATTTAATAGATAATTAAAAATGTTTGAGTAAGCGAAAGAGAATTGAACAAACGCGGGGTTCAAAATGTCACAAAGTTTTAATTTCCAAACAATAGGGAAAAATAAAAACACTGTCTGTAGTGATTGCGTGTATGTAAAACGTGATACAAAAACGTTCTTATTTTGTTAAAAATGTCAAGGATAGAGTGAATGAGATGTATAAGTTATTACTTATCTTCTTTCACCAGGATAAATAGGGTTAATGCCTGTCACTTCAGAGTTATTCTTATCGTCGAGTGAAAGGCGTGTTCGTTTGAAGGTTCATAGAAGAAATTAATATTTCTTCTTCCTGGCTTGAAGGGGTCGAAATTCATTTTACAGGGATTTTAAGAATAATGATGAAAATAGAGATGATTTTCATCCTTTTCGAATATTTCTGCCATGTTTCTCTGGTGACCTCGTCTTAATTGTCCCTTTTCGTAAACCCACTTCCGGTAGAACTGTGACTCTTAACAGGAAATGACATTTCCCTTGCCTTTCGAAATCTATGTCCCTGCCATGTTGTTAATCTCACTTCAAGATACCCTTTCTCTTTCTCTCCCATGTTAAGAGAAGAAGAAAGACTGAAGTAGAATTGGAAACATGGCAACATGACCTGACTAAATTGTCTTTGGTAGATATCTATAGTAGTAAACGTTTATTTTGGTTGACGTTTTTTTTACTTATGATGCCCCCCCCCCCACCTGGCAGAAGCATAATAATTAGCATTATCATTCATCTTAATGTAAATTGCTTTTTCAATCATATTATTAATAATTGTATTACTATTATTCTTCACGTTTATAATATTCACGTAGATTTATAATATTTCTGCAAATAACTAGTGAAACATGAACGTCCTTTTTTAGTTTCGCATTTTAAAGAAAGACATCAATATCTAAAATAAATGTAAGTTCACTTTATTATTACTTGTTTGAATTCAATCATTCATTTTTGATTTAAAAATAATTTATTTCAAAATAAATTTGAATTTTACTCTCTTTTTATTTTTAAATTGCAACAAAAGTGAATCTTGCTAGTTTAAACAACTTTTAACCATATGTAATCCATCAAAAACTTTGAAAAATGTATAAAGAATGTAATACATAATTATTTTTATTAGATTAACTTTATGTCATAGAAAACTCAACCTTTAAAACTTTTTTCTAAACTCGTGAATATTGTTTATGTTTTTAGTTTAAATGATTTATTTTACCGTAACATGAAATGTTTTAATTTAAGTGAATTATTTGTGTATTCTATGAAAAACTTTAAAGAATTTATAAAAAGATGTAATACATAATTATTCATTTAATCAAATTAACTTTATGTAATAAAGACCAATTGAATTACGCATATATGCTTGTGGGGCATTCAGTAAATTCGTTTGAAAGAAAATCAAATTTCTTTTTATATATTTCAACTTATACATACGTAACATTATTTTGTTTTGTTCTTTTACTGATGCTCATTATATTACTACCTTTCGACCCAAAGAAAAATTTGACCTTAAATAATAGATTTAATTAATTTTAATTCGTTTTAAAATAAAAATCGGCAGACATTTTGGTCGTACCTATATTCATAATTATACTTCATCTTAATTCTAGTGGCTTTTTATCGCAACTCACTCGGGTTATTATTTCCAAGAGAACAAGAAAAGGCCCGGCAAAAAATGATAAAATAAATAAGCTTCCGGTGAAACTGAAATTCACTTCCACTTTTGCCTTCAAGAAGACGACGTTCTACATAACAATTGATATAAAAATTAAGAATTATGGGAAAAGCTTCATCTAAAAATAAATAAGTAATTGAAGATACTCCATAATCTTCTGGGACCCACGTGGATCTTGCTGCCTACTGTAGTAATGGTCTGTAAGAAGAGCTCACTAATTTACTCGAGTTTCATCTTTTTAATTCTTCAGGGTTACATCCTTTGAATTAATCAAGTTTTCGATCTAATCTCAGTTGGTACAATACATGCCCGTTGGAATGGGACTTATCTTTTATAGACGAACGCTTGTTTATATTTTCAAAGATTCATCGTGAACCATTTTTGTTTATTGGATTAAAAATTTGAATTAATTTGTGGGGATTATTTTTCAATTACTATTTAATGAAAGGTATATTATGGGGCGTATAATGGTTAAAAAGCGAAAGGTTAAAATTATTTATTGGTTGGCTTGGGTTGGTTAGAGAGTATTATTTTAGAAAAATCAAATACAAAGTGCAAATTCACTTTGTATTTGTTTTTTCTCAGTCTTAACCCCTGGATACTGTGCGCTTCCAACGATCGTACTCATACCCACCGGTAAGCTACTACTCATACATTAACATATATATATATATATATATATATATATATATATATATATATATATATATCATTAAAGGGAAAAACGTTATAAATAAAACTTATATGTAGAAAAAAAGAATTATACGAAGTATTCCGAAAAGATGAATTCATACTTTATAGTTGATGATGAAGTCGAGGTTATAACGTTTCGGTTTTATCAAACCTTCATCAGGACTTGGGATGTAAAGAATGTTATTTGAGTATGAGTGGATTACTTTCGAATTCCTAATAAAGCTGGCAGAGGAGATAGTTCACACCTTTCCCAATGGTATTATTTCGAATGTAAACGTTATAGCGCAACTAGAGTTCAGCGCGTTAGCCATTAAACCACGGAGACTCCGATTACACCTCTGCAGAGGGGTAATATCCCTAATGGGCACCTGTTGGACGTGGGTGGTGATCCTTCATACTTAGGATGGAATCTTGGTGGCAGTCCATGATATGCAACGCTCCACTTTGGTCGTTACTTAAACTAGACGGGCAGTAGATGAATTTGAAAAAATGTATTGAAAAATTTTTTTTATAAATTGAGTGCCCATGAAGAATGAATAAAGCAAAATGTTTTTGGCATAAAATAATCCAACAAGGTTTGACTTACCGTAAAATCAATCAAACAATCAATCAACCAACCTACTAAAATATTCACTTTAGTCAAAGAGATAGAGAAACCCGTAAAAACTAGTAATGGTCTGCAAGTTTCGCTGAGTGACCATTAGTTTTACATTGATATTTCCCTTGCCAATTCAGTCACTTTCAATGTGATTTCCTTTATGTTCATCCAATGAGAGAAACAAAAGTTCCATTTGTTTCCATTTTACTCTATTAAATATTTCCCGCTAATTTACAAGCATTTCATTTTGTATATTTCCTCAAGTTGATGATGTCCGACATCTTTTTTTTTCTTTTTTCTGTGTACTTTTGACATCGCTTTAAACAAATTGTTTTTATCATCATGTTAATATTGCACAGAATTACAGGATTGAAGAGGTTGGTGCAGATAACAAAGAGAGAGAGAGAGAGAGAGAGAGAGAGAGAGAAGAGAGAGAGAGAGAGAGAGAGAGAGAGAGAGAGAGAGAGAGAGAGAAACCATCATTATTTAGGATGGATGCCAACTCTCTTTAGGGTTAACGAATAACTCATTCGCCTCTCGACATCTTTTCACTGAATAACGTAAATTGCCAAAAGTTACCAAAAGATGAATTACAACAGCGGTGAACGTTCATTTTGTTTTTGTTGTCTTTTTTCTTTCTTTCTTTCTTTCTTTCTTTCTTGTATTTTTAATATTAGGCACAAATCCAACTTCCCTCTCTTTTCTAGAAATACGTAAAACGTTTCGGTTTTAGAAAAGTCTGAAACTATTTTCCACACGACTAATTCGTATTGTCTATGGCAGGCATGTCAAACTAAGTAGCTTCCTAGGGCCGTATGAATTACATCAGTATGTCATGAGGGCCGTATGGATTACGATTAGCAATGCAACGAAATAGATAATAGATAAAAGGTGTTAACGTAAAGTTCATGGAACACAATCTATTTTCTTGACTATAAAACTTTGTAATTAATATATTTCACCTTGTATTTTGTTTGTTTTGTTTGTTCATTAGTTTGTTTGTTTGCTTGTTGTTTTATTTCTTTTCTTTTGTCGTGTTTTATTTTGCTTGCTTTTCTTTCTTTCTTTCTTTCTTTCTTTCTTTCTTTCTTTCTCTCAAATAATTTGATATACTGCATGATGCAGTGATTGAAATCATAACCTCTAGGAAATGGAGTGACTAATTCATGCACTAAGTAATGAAAACATTTTGAACTTTATCTTTATTTGCTTTTTTATTATTACTACGAGGTATATCAAAAAAGCTCCAAGACTGGTGTTACAAAAAATTATTTCAAATCTAAACTACAAACTACAAGTTATCTTCTTCAAAGTAAACCCCCTGTAGTCTAATGCACTTTCGCATTTTCTCGGCCACGCTTGCATGCACTTCTGGAAGGATTCTTCCGCGATTCTCCGTACCTCTGTACTCACGGCCATTTTGATGTTGTGCACATCCTCAAAATGGGTTCCCTTAATGAGCCTCTTGGGCTTGGGGAAAAGGAAAAATCACATTGAGCCAGGTCGGGGAGTAGGGAGGTTGCCCCAGCACAGTGATTTTCTTCTGGGACAGGAACTATTGGATATTCAGGGCAGGTGCGTTGTCATGGTGAAACACCCATGAGATGTCCGGCCACATCTCTTGCCCCTTCTCACGCACTGAACAAAGCAGACGCCGCAGTATCTCTTTGTAGACATGCTGGTTGATCGTCTAGCCCTGTGGCAAGAATTCGCAGTGGACGATGCCCCTCAAATCGAAGAATGCGATTAACATGACTTTGACTTTGGACTTCAACTGTCTTGATTTCTTCGGCCTTGGTGAATTCGGGGTCTTCCACTGAAAATCTTGGCGTTTGGTTTCTGGGTCGGACTCGAAGATCCATAACTCATCACCGGTGATGACTCTCCCTAACAAGTCTGGTTCGGTTTCAAGACGCTTGAGGATGCCCTGAGACACTTGCCTGTGGCAATCCTTCTAGTCATCGTTCAGAGTTTCGGCACCATCTTCACGCAGTCTTTCCGCATGTTCAAATCTTCACTGATAATCTTTCAGACACTGTCTCTATTCATGTCCAGCTCATTTGCGATCAGTCAAACAGTCAGCTAACGATCACTACACACTATCTGCCTGACACGCTCAACATTAGCCTCAGTCCTCGTCGTTGAAGACGTGCCACTCCTGGGTTCGTCTTCCGCGTCCTCGAGTCCTTCTTTAAACCTCTTGCACCACTCAAAAACACGTGACCGTGACATCGTCGCATCTCCGAACACTTGCTGCAGCAATCCCAGTGATTCTCACGAAGTTTTCCCCAACTGGACCAGAAATTTCAAGTTTGCTCGTTGCTCAAACGAGCTGAAACAGAGGATATGTATATAAAAATAGGTGGAAGAAAGTTCAATGGTTGTAGAAAGCTGAGATCACAGTTACAAACTCCAGAAGAAATAGTTTGAAGGGGAAAACTAGTAGTTTGGGTTTGAAATAGATCTTTTGTGACACCAGTCATGGAATTCTTTGACATACCTCGTATATATATATATATATATATATATATATATATATATATATATATATATATAAATCACAAATTATTACTATACATTGATGAATCATAAATTAACAGTAAAAGTCACAGCTAATTATTTGCCGATATTATTGGATTTTCCTCCTGGCACTTTTGCATTTATGTATCTATTGAAATTAGTTACCTGTCTTTGTGCGACTCTCTGTCTCTCTCTGTCTCTCTCTGTCTGTCTCTCTCTCTCTCTCTCTGTGTAGAGAGTGTGTGTGAGAGAGAGAGAGAGAGAGAGAGTTGTCTTGCTTTTCTACGTGCTCTTTCCGAATATTGAATTTGTTTAATGTTATTCATCTGTAATTAGTTGCCTCTCAATTTGCATGTGTCTGTGTATATGTGTCTGAGTGTATGTGTATGTCTGTATCTTTGTGTGTGTGTGTATGTGTCTGTGTGTGTGTGAGAGAGAGAGAGTGTCTGTGTATGTGCGTGAGTGTATGTGTGTGTCTGTATCTTTGTGTGTGTGTGTGTGTGTGTGTGTGTGTATGTGTATGAGTGTATGTGTGTGTCTGTATCTTTGTGTGTGTGTGTCTGTATCTTTGTGTGTGTGTCTGTGTCTGTGTCTGTGTGTTTGTCTGTGTATGTGTCTGAGTGTATGTGTGTGTCTGTATCTTTGTGTGTTTGTCTGTTGTTGTGTGTGTGTGTGTGTGTGTGTGTGTGTGTGTGTGTGTGTGTGTGTGTGTATGTGTGTGTGGTCTGTGTGTAAATTAGCTTGCCTTTTCTCCGCGCTCTTTTTGAGCCTTGAATTTGTTTAATCTTAATGAATGTTTCATTATCAATGAATGAAATGAGAAACGCCGAGTTGGGGGGGGGGAATGACGACGACGAATTTCTGCTGAAGAACATGAAATGGGGAAATAAAGTGGATATCCGCTGGAAATAGAAAAATCTGTTTCAATTTTCGATAAAATAAAAATAAAAAGCAAAACAAAACGCCCCCCCCCCCCGAAACAGCACGGGGGGAAATTGTTGAAAATAGCTAAAATGCAATATTGTATCCAAACAGCAAGAATATCGAAATAAAGAGAAACCTGAGGATTTAATTAATTCTGTGATTTCTTTGCAAAGATTCGATGAATTCTTTTATAAAAACAAATAAGTGATCAGTTGTTTCAAAAGGAGGAAAAGAATTCAGATTGAAATTTGATGTCAACGAAGACGCTTTTATTCATTTATTTTTTTTATTCATTTATTTTTTTTTTGTATAATGTTAATTCTGAGACATGCTTCATACTTAGCTGTGATAAAATGTAAAAAGAAAAATACACACGTTTTGTGATAAAAAACAAGGAAAATATAATGAAAGTAAAATCAATGAAAAATTAATAATAAACGCTTTATTAATTAATTATAAAAGAAAAACTGAATGGTGTGTGATTAATTTTATTTGCTTCAATAAACTTCTAAAAGATTTTGCAGAGACACGTAAAATGAGGTTTCAGTTAACCCCAAGCGATTTCTATATTAGAAAACAATGCTGATAGGAAAGATAATAAAAAGATTTCTTTCTTTCTCAATTGAAATTAAGAGAGATAGAGAGAGACAGAGAGAGACAGAGAGAGAGACAGACAGACAGACAGACAGCGAGAGGGGGAGGTAGAGAAAGAGAGAGAGATAGACAGACCGAGAGAGAGAGAGAGAGAGAGAGAGAGAGATAGACAGGGACAGAGACAGAGAGAGACAGAGAGAGACAGACAAAGGAGGAGATAGAGAAAGAGAGACAGGGACAGAGACAGAGACAGGGAGAGATAGAGAGAGTCAGAGAGTAAAGAAAAATGTTCTAAAGAATAAATAAAAAAATACAAGACCCAAAATAATAATTTTCAAAAAGCGTGAATATCAAACCATATTTTATTTCATGACGCAGTTTAAATCCCAAAACGAAAAATAATTCCTGGCTTGTGAGAAAGATACATATATATTTTGCAGGTGATTATAATAATGGTCGTTAGAGGTGTATCGTGTAACGGTTATCATCATAGGAAATAGACACGGCGAGACGAATTCTAATCCTGGATAAGGCTCTATGCTTTTCACATCGCACTAATACGCTTAGGAAAGGTATGAATCCAACTATTCTCCCTCCAGCTATGGGTAAATTGCAGGGCAGGCTGGGCTCTTAGTTTCGCGATCGGTCTAGTAGAAGGAAAACTTTGAATTCAAACCTATTAAACACCGCTTAAGAAATGGACCTTGTCTCACATCCTGCTCCTGAAGGAGGGGCTGGTGAATATATATATATATATATATATATATATATATATATATATCATCATCATCATCATCATGTCGCACAGTCTGCACGGATATCCATGACAATCTCTCGCCAGCCTTCCCTATCATTCATTGCACCTGGGGTGTCTTCCTCGCTGCAGCCAGCATCTTTACACAGCTGGTCAATGTAGGTCCTTGCTGGGCGTCCCACACTAGCATGTCCATGTGTTGGCTTCCACAGGAGAACATCGCTTATGAGTTCGTCCTTGCTTCTCCAGCAGTGTCCTGCATGTCTAGTCCGTCTCACTCGGATGCTCTGTGAGATGGGGGGGAGGTGTCCATACAGCTGTTCCCTAGTGGGGTGCTGTTTCCACGACTTGTTCAATACTGCACGCAACATTCTTGTGCAGGTCCCATCTAGCTTACTCTCAAGGCGCCTCGTCAGGGTCCAGGTGGTGCAGCCATACAGCAGTACTGATATGACTACAGCCTGGAAGAAATGTCGCTTCAGCTTGTCAGTAAGATCAGGATTTCAATATGCCTGACATTTGTTGTGGCCAGCCATGCCTTTCCTATTCGTGCATTAATATCGTCATCTGTGGATGAGAATATTACTACTAGGTATGTGAATTGTTCTACAGGCTTAAGGGGCTTACCGTCTAGTGTAGAGATGCCTCCTTCTTTTTGAAGCTCATGAACTCTGTTTTATCGGAGTTCACAAAGAGGCCGATGTTTTTTTGCTGCCTCCTCCAGGCTATGTAGCAGGACTCAGCCAGTGCAAAAAGTGCGAGTGCGTAGTTTGCATCTGTTTGGCAGGGTACTCTGTTCTGTGCTTCTTTCTGTCTTCCTTTTCTCTGTTGTAGTAAGTATCTAAGACGGTTTAAATAAAAATAATATGGAAATGTGATGTATAACTATAAATAATTTGTTCAATCTCCCTAATGTCTCCTTGAGGACTCCTGCAGCGATGTCAAAGAAATCCGTATCTCCATCAGGTGAGCGTACCATTGCGCTTAGATCTTTGTAGAGCATCATTATGCGGCAACCGTTTACCTATGCCAGTAATATTTTTTTCCATTTCCCTCTGTGTATGGAATCGAATGCTTTGGAAAAAATCTAACGAATAGTAGCGTTGCCTCCAAATTCTTCCGCTCGAACCCTTCTATGATCCGTCGTACTGTCAGGATCTGAGAGGTTGTGGATCTATTTCTGCGGAAATCCATTTTGGTTTTTCCTGAGGGTTTTCTCTATTTCGGGTCGGATTCTATTTAGAAGAAGGGCATTATATTCCTTAGCTGCAATGGCAGTAAGAGTATGCCTCTGTAGTTTTAGCTATTCCTAGGTCTCCTTTTTTGGGGAATGGAGGATGCATCTAAATGACGAAAGGATGCACCCCCATATATATATATATATATATATATATAATGGTCGTTGTTCAAGTCAGAATGTTGAAATGCTGATTTCAAATCCTGTATATTTCATGTTACAACAGCCTACTATCTCTAATCGTTGTTCGCTCTTTACTTATTACCCATCAACAAGGTAAGTAAATCTTATCATAATATAGATTCGACTGTTGTAACCAAACTACGTCGTTGCTTACGTCACAAATATTCTCAGGAATTGCGTAAGTTTTTCAAAGTTTTAATTCATAGTCGCAATCATTAATACAGAATAAATCTTATTTATTACGATGTCTATGAAAATCTGAATTAGATTTGCCTCAAAGCAGCCCATGTTATTATTTAAAAATCCTGCAATGTGTCTCATATATCCTTAAGAAATAAAGTTTACATAATATATGGTGTGTTAATTTGCATACTGGTTTTTACAAAACCGAGTTTGATAAATATTACTCTTGTGT
Source organism: Doryteuthis pealeii (assembly GCA_023376005.1). Lineage (NCBI taxonomy): Eukaryota > Metazoa > Mollusca > Cephalopoda > Myopsida > Loliginidae > Doryteuthis > Doryteuthis pealeii. The sequence goes on along the minus strand of CM042143.1, from coordinate 128,669,689 downwards.
TATTGATCTCTAATATATTGTTTTATTCTCCAAATTAAAATCAATCATCTGAATTATTTGTATAGAAATCAATTAAAATATAAGTAAAATTAGTGTAATCTTTTTATATGTGTTTTTTTTAATTTCATGAACGTCATTGATAATAGTTTAATTAATGATTTGACTATAAATTAAATGCTCATTGATAAACGTACGCAATTCCTGAGGGTATCTGACATAACTTTTTAATCTTATCTTCTCTTTCTTGAGCTCTTGTCTCCTACTTGTTTCATTCGATCTTCCAGAAGATTATTTTGCTCTAGATGTAGTGAGTTCCTTCGTCTGAGTGTTGATCACTGACCACTGGCAATAGTGGCAAAATGCACAAGAAAACTGACCATGCAGAATGACCTTTAAATGTTTATTTAAAAAACAACGTTGGCCTGTCACATTCTGAAATGTGAAAAAAAAAAAAGTCACTTTGGCTCAGTGAGAAATGAAATGAACTGAAGATAATAAAGTCTGAGAAACTTTTCCCGCCATTGTCAGTTGATCCACAAAATATTCAGAATTCTCCTCCTAAAGACAATCTCAAAGTATGCGATCGTCAGCAGAAACATTTAGAACAATTTTTTAGCCCCCAAAAAATGTTATTCAAAAAAAATACAAGATGTCCATGACATATATTTCTATTTCGTAAAGTCAAAGTTAAGAATAGAGAATGATTTAGGTTTCTCAGGGTTTACTTTTTTTATTTTTTTATCCTACTTTTTAATATAACGATCATAAAAATCTTATTATAATGGAGATAATGTGTCTGCTTGTCTAATCTCAATTAGCATTAAAGTATCTTATCTATAATAATATCTCCATTAAGCTAGCTAAGATAGATTTGTCAAAACAGTCCATATTATTAATTTGTTTAAAATCCTGTAATATATCATTTAGAAATACATGTTTACATAGTATATGTTGGGAATAATTTGCAAACCGAATTAAAAAAAAAAACATTTTAATAATAACTACTTAGTGTTATTGATTCTCAAAGGTAATTAAAAGCAATCCTATGAATAAGTTTTCAATTCAAATCAATTAGAATAAAGTAAAAATAATTATAACCATTTTTGTATTTGTATTAATTTCATTAGTCTTTCTAAATCGATATAATTAAAATATTATAATTTAAATAACTTGTGCTCGATTGGTTGGTGCGTTGGTTGGTTGGTTGTTGGTTTTACGGCATGTTCACCCCTGTTGGTTATTTTTATGCCGAAGACATTTTGTTTTATTTTTTCTTGTTTGGTATTCCAATTTTTTCCAACTAAAATTGTTAAAAAACATTATAAAACTCATTTTATAATATTTATATAATCTAACTTATAGATGGGACCCTAACTGATACTACCACTCAGGGTCAGAGTGGACATGGGAGTAATGGTGATGATCGGATACTCCACATTGCCCAGAGCTTCTGAATTGGAACCGCGCACAGATAGAGATTAACGTCATGAATCCAGAACATTAAGTTATAAACCTTCTTGCACATATACGAATAAAAAGTAATGGGAGATTGCCATAAGGGCAATAGAGTCGGAAACATCATATAGGTCTTGAATTGACCAAATCTGATTGATTTGAACCAACTTGTCTAGCCAATGTAAGTGTCCAAAGTGAGTGTTTGCAAGTCACGGATGCTCAGCCACAGAGTCCCATTCTTAATCATCACGGGTTGCCATCAACAACAACAGGTAAATTTCCATTGATGGGGCTAGGGGCTAAGTACAGTCGATGTAAATTTTAAAGGCCATCCCGACAGGCTTGTAAAGAGACTTGAAGACTTGGAATGGTGAAGGAAACTGGCATCGTCCAAACCATAGAACTATTGAAAATGATTTGATATAGTCGCTGATTTAATGAAATGTATACACCTGGGCCCCCCCCCACAGTAATATATTTTGGTGTCAGCCATAAACACCGACAATGTAGAGGAACAATGCCTACTACTACTGACTACGACGACGTCGCACCAGTACTATTACTTATCTGCTCGGTGTACCATTGCCTGTTACCATGTACAACTCTGCAACTTCTACTAATATATATATTTACCAACCCCTCCCGCATGAGCAGGATGCGACACAAGGTCAATTTCCCTTAAGCGGAGTTTAATAGGTTTGAATCCAGAGTTTTCTTTCTCCTAAACTGGTTACCTAGCCATGGTTAAAGAAGTCCAGTCTGCCCTGTTATTTACCCCATAGCGAGTGAGAATTGGATTCATACCTTTCCCAAGTATTAGCGCTAATGTGAAATGCCAAAAGCTTCCCAGAAATTGAACTCGCGTTGCGAGTCATTTCCTACAACCAACCAATAGACCACGCACCTCCTAATTTAGTATCACTTCTACTAATCTATCCTTCCCGGGACATATAACTCGCACCTCAGTAAGACCATCATCTAGACTAGTAAAAACTTGATGGTTGGTTGATTTAACGGCATATCAACACGTCTGGGGTTATGTCATGAGCGTTAGGAAGAATATATGTTGTGTACAAAAAATATAATCCTTTTGTAGTAATTGGTTTACAATGTGTTGAGGAAAAGAAAAAACTGGAGATATGGAGCATTGACAAACTTTCAAGTAAACGTATATAAAAAGAAAAAAACAATAAAAAAACGAAATAATTCGATACGCGACAAGTAAAAATTAACATTTGGTCGATCTTTGTGCTTTTTTATTCTTTCGGTTTGGATGATTTTTTTTAACTTCCACGAATAACTGACGTGTTGTTTTGTTATTTTACATTCTATTGGCTAACAAACTTTGTGGCGTAATCAAATAACAGAAGACGATACGTGCGTTTTTGCCATCGCAACTGTATTTTATTCCAGTTGTTTCCTTTTTTTTTATTATTCCTCATATGAAGCACTTTAAGTATCATTTTATATCAGTCTTTCTTGTTGCTATGTTGCCTTTAAAATCACGACTGCTTGTCGATAACCACTACCTCTACAGAAACACATCCGTCAATCGAAATAGATTTTTTAATAAAAATAGCTTCAGACAGAACTTGACGCATATCCCATTTCCCGGGAGCTCACTTTTTATGAACGAAAGCTTATTGTTTATTACCACAAAAAAATGTATTCACTTCTCATAAAAAAGGATAATGTGTAGAAAATAACATAGAATAAATCAACGGCTTCGTTTGTTT
>CM042143.1:128653998-128663998 GCA_023376005.1 Doryteuthis pealeii | reverse complement strand
AAGTATTGATTAATAAAAATGTTCATTATGTGTCATTGATAGTTGCAATGTTGTGTGAATCTTTTCGATCCACATCATTCATTTCTTGAGGAAAACACTTCGTGTCACTTTTTACTACAGTGACGACAAAAGAACAAAAGATTTTCCCTAACTTCGCGGCTTCCGAGTACAAAAATCAACATTTTTTTAACGAGACTCTTCTTAAATTTTGAATTTTTAGCGCTTTTTTCTTTTCATGATACTTTTTAATTTTTTTTAGAATAAAAAAGTCACATTCTCATTTAGCGCTATTTTGAGTATTTTCGTAAGAGAATTCCGGGTTCGTTCTTTAATTAAAAAAAGGAATACTTTTTGCCTCCAATTAAGCTCAATTGTCTGTCATTTTAAAGAATCTGGCACCGGAATATTTGGTTGGTGATGTCATGAGGGTGAGATATTTGATCAACCGTTTCAAAAACATTTCTAGAAATTTCTTTGGAAACATAGTGATAGTCAGTAATAGTTAAATGAATACCAATTTCACATTATGGAAATTGTTCTTATTTTCAATAAAGAACAAATTTAATTGCTGTCATCATTTACATTTGAAATATCTTAATTTGGAGCTTCTATGAGATATGATACTCAAGGACTAAAGATTAGTTTGAAAGTTTGATCTAATTGCTAGTAGTCATTCACCCGCGACTAGCTGACCAAGAAGTGGGTGCTTTGACCTGACTCACTCAGGAGTACTTTTTCAAAATGTAGCTTGCAACTCTTTGTCTCCTAAAAACACTTTTTGTCTCTTTCTTTTTCCCCAGAAATTAGGTTTCTAATTTTTTATTCAATTTAGATTTAATATAAGATATCTATTACGTTAAAAAAAGAAAAAAAGGTTAAATTAAATTACGATTTTCTCAAAAATGAAAAAAGATAAACCCAAGCTTCAAGTGATTTTTGTAAATCTCAAATGATACCTTTTCATTTTTTGTAACTTTTGTACAAGAACGATTCTTGGTTGAGTATCGTTCCTTCATTAAGAGTAAATATTATATAAGGAGAATTCACGGCGAAACTAATAACAAGTAGACTTTATTACCCGACCAAAACTTAAGAGAAACAGTAAACAAAATATAGAAGATTACAAAAAGAAATCTTTGTGTGTAGAAATGTTCTGTATTATCTCAAATATCATTGTGATGCTATCAGCAGTGTTTTTTTTTTTTTTTTTTTTTTTGAGTAGCATGATTGTCCATTTAATTGAAAAGGGGGGGGATAGAAGTGGTTGTTAGATTATTTCAATGTTTGTTATATTCATTCTTGGTAGGTATTCAATTCTTTTAAACCTATTTTTTTTCAAACTCATTTTTGACTTCCCATTGAGTGGACCCTAACAGGTACTACCACTCCGGGTCAGAGTGGACCTCGGAACAATGATGATGGGGTACTCCACATTCCCCAAAGCTGCAGAACTGAAACTTCACTATCAGAGTTTAACGTCATACTCAGGACACTGAGAACCTCAACCACCGCCTTCTAGCACATATATGATAAAAAGGGTTGGAGCAATAATATTGGATACTCATATAGTGCTAGGGTTTGACATAACCAGCTGATTGATCGGAGGTGACCTCTCTGATCGACCGTCTAGCCTAAATAAGGACCAAAGGGGAGTGTTATCTGTCATGGACTGCGCAACTACCAGGGTTCTATCCTTAAGCATCACAGGTCGTCACTCACGACCAACAGGTAGCCCCATTGGAGGTATTTTACTCCTCTGCAGAGGTGCAGTCGGAGCATAGAAGACACATATCTAAATCCATTAAGATAAGTGGATAATATGTGAAAAAACCCTAACATAAAAAAATACAATAAAATAAGAAAAGCAGCCAAAATAAACACTGAATATCAACCGCGAATAATAAAGAATTAGCCTGACCTGTGGATATACCACAGTGTGATAATTTAATTGTTACTACATTTGACATGTTTACCTAAGAGCTATTGCGAAATAGTTCAATTTGTAAAAAGCATAATAATCTTAAGTTAACTCTTTCTAACTCTTCTTTCTTTTTCCCCTTCTTTTCATCTTTTCATTATGCACGATTGAAACAGATTAGCGTTATCGCCCCTCGTGCTCACCCCCTCTCTATCTTTCCCCAAATCTCTTTCTTTCTTATTATATTATTTCTGTGTAGCATGCCCTTTTTTCTTTCTTTATAATAAAAACGGAATGGTCCATTATTTAACTGAGGCGACGACACTCATAAGAAGTAAGAATTCGATGGGTAAGCAGCACCAGATAATAAATAAGGATTGACAATTTTGCATTTCATCTCTGACGATTTGGACGGTCTCATTTTAACCAGATGATAAAGTTCGTACAATTAAGGAAAACGAGTATTAATACAGAGATAATCTATGCATCTATTGTTTGACACTTGTGAATATGATATTTTTTTTAAAAAGAACCCCTTCTTTATAAGAAGCGACTTTTGACGGAAGTCTTTGCAAAAACATAATTCATTTCTATAATTCTACACCAAGGCTTCCTTTCTTTCCACTCGGGAGATAATTGACACAACTAGTATTTGTAAATAAACATAAAAATAAAGACATGCTGTGTCAATTTGGCTGAAAACGCGTGGGTGACAATTAATCATATAAATGTTTATGTTTTGGTAAACACCGACTGTGATTATTACCAAGTTTTTAAAAATCGTTTTTAATCACGGTATATATATATATATATATATATATATATATATATATATATATATATATAAAGTAATAGTAATCCAACGTACAGTGTTATTAGAAGAGTGCTCAATATCTGTGATAGAGTGTTGATAGTTCAATGAGAAATCAAAACAAATAAAAGTTTTTGCTTTTATTTATTTATTAAATAAATAAAAGCAAAAACTTTTATTTGTTTTGATTTCTCATTGAACTATATATATATATATATATATATATATATATATATGTGTGTGTGTGTGTGTGTGTGTGTGTGTGTGTGTGATTGCTCATAGATAAGCGCGCCCTTAGCAATTTTAATGAAAATATTTTTTCTAAATCAAACATACTGGGACTTTATCATTCATAGTGGAACATGATACAATTAAAACGGGTATAATTGGGTATTATTTATTAACAAAATCTACGACATTGAAATTCTGTAACAAAAACAAAAATGAATATCTAGCAGTTCAAAAATAAACATATCCCTGTGAAAGAATTCATTTCAAATCAAAATATAGTTTAAATGCCTTTATTTTGTTTTGTTTTATCTTTTGACCAACTGCTAAATCCGATTCTGCACTCTCAACTGATAAACTGGGGTTAAGTGGAATCGGTAAAGCAAAGTGTTAAGTATCTGGTCGGCATCCTTAGTTCCAGATGTAATAAGTAAGTAAGCAAGCCAATAAGAATCCGGTGTTAGGGTATTCTTTGTAAGTCCGTCGTCCAAGAGAATCCAAGTATCAATGACATAAGCTCAGAATGTTGTCTCTATTAATACAGCAGAAGCAGCAGCAGCAGTGCCTATGATTGGACAATAGAAATCTACCCCAGGTCACGTGGTAGTCAACGAGTCTATATTTAGGAGTGACCATTTACCTCATGCCTTATATCAACAAAAATCCAACACAAAGTTCAGTTAAAAAGACAACATCAAGAAAAACCTGGAGAACATGAACATCCCCATAGGCAATTGGTAAGCATCGAGTCAAATGGAGAAAATAGATTTGCATGATTTCATCATCGGAGACGATCGACATCTAGTAGTAGTATTAGTAGCATTTCTGTTGACGTAGTGCTACTACTACTAGCTGTCCATAGTATCCATTTGAAAAGCACGGTTCTAGACCCTAACTACCATAAGTACCCAAGTGGAGGCATGTGGTGTAATGGTTATCATCATAGTATGGTACTATTGCATACCCACATTAAAACCGTGCACACAAATGGTGAGTGAGAGTGTGAAAGAGTTCTTCAGTAATAGAGAGAAATATGAGAGAGAGATAGAGAGAGAGAGAGAGAGAGAGAGAGAGAGAGGGAGAGAGAGAGAGGGTATTTAAAGACTTACTTGGTGAGGAGATCTTATCTGCTTCTTGCTGATCCTTCTACCATCTCCTCCGGCTGCCATCTTGTTTAGTTAACTCGACATCTAACTAAGGGAGTTGGGTTCTTTTAAGGGCTTCTATTGGGTTTTGCTTGTTTAAATTAAATGAATTAACAAGACATTTTTTTGTTACTTGATCAAGTTTTTATTTTATCCTTATGCCCCTTATCACTGTGCAGGGAGACTGGCTTCATGGCAAGTCTAAACTCTTTGACGGCCAGGCTGAATCTCATATATGAATAGTCTTGATAAACATTGAAGTCACTCGATTTTAACTGGGATGTTCTTTCACTATATGCATTCTTTCAATTCTGTTTTGTTGAGATGGTCTTCATATTTCTACTTTCCGTTGAAACACTTTTTAAAAGTTTTAAATGAATTGAAAGCCGTTGATATTCTCGGTTAATCAAGTATTTGCTTCTTTTGGAATTCCGTTGTCTTCTTAGCGAAATGTGGTTCCTAGACAGACACTCTACCGACTGAGCTATACCGGCCCTGATTATTTAATAACAATAATATAACGTAAATAACTAAGGAAATTGTGACGCTGATGGTGACGTAGTTTCAGTTACAGATGGTCAGACACACAATCTCCGATATAATAAGATTTGCTATTGAAAATCTTTCTACCGCTAAAGAACCTAGAGCAACAGTGAAAAAATATTTTAATCTTTTTCCAATGTTGTTAGAATCCCACAATTACGGAATTCTTGGATAACATTTTCTGCATAATCATCAGATCTGGGACTTTGAGATTAAGACGGATCACTTTATTATAGTCAGAAGACCAGACCTAGTATTGTAATCGCTGCCCTTGGAACGGTCACCAAAGCTTTAGAAAAGAATGTGTGTGAATTGGAAATCAGAGGAAAAATCAAGGCCATCCAAAACTACAGCACTGTTAAGATCGGCTATAATACCCAGAAGAGTCCTGGAGACATGAAGAGACTTGCTGTCACCCAATCTCTAGTCAACCATCATCTACAGCAGGTGTGGAAAACTCATAACCATAACATCATCAACAACGACAATAATAATAATAATAATAATAATAATAATAATAATAATAATAAATTGTATCAAAGAAAAAATCGATAAGACGTAAATGCTATCCAATACATGGGGGGGGATCCTGCAGCCATACATATGGCCTACTATTGACTACCCTTGTTATCCAGGGCTTGACTACAGTGTTTAGCAACTCCACGTAGGAAAAAAGTGTTCTGGTGAAAATTCCTTTAAAAATCTGAGTAAATTTTCAGCATTTTAAGAATATTTACAAATTTCTTAATTCTATTTTTAGTTTCTAAATATTTCTTTGTTTTCGGGGAAAAACACAATTTCGGATATTATTTACACACTTTCCATTTGTCACTGCTTCAAAGTTAGACCGCGATCTTAATCTCAGGTGACACTGCGTTTATATTGCCAGGAGTAGTTAATCATATAAATGGACTAGTCTTCTCTCGCAAACCTTTTTTTGTTACGTCCGAGTCAACCCATGTTTTTCTCTACAACAAAGGAAAACAATATGTATTCTTTTTTGGTCATCTCACCTAAATCATGGACCTACACGCAAGACAAGTTCTTGCACGCTTCGTTCCACGGGGTAAGTCTCTTTCGCTTCAAAATTATTTTTGGAGAGTGATACTTACATATTTTTTAATAAACTCAATGTCCTCAAATGATTCATAAGAGTTTCATCGATTTTCCTTTCATCATTCTTCCTATTCTCTTTGACGATTTCAAATTCTTCAATTACCATTTTATTCTTTTACAAACATTTATTTCTCTTAAATATCCGAAAATTGTCGGTTTCGTTTTGCGTTATTGTCTTAAAACATTATATGTGTAATGACCAGGGTATTTATATATATATATATATATATATATATATATATATATATATATATATATATATAAGATTTGGGATGTTTGTTTGTTTTTAGAAGCATTGGTGAATATATTAATATTTATATTTTTGCTTGAAGGCAATTACAATGCGCATATCGCATAGAATTCGATAATTATAGAAGATAAATAATATTGACAAGTGAATCTCGCAAAGAATTACTCGGCGTGTAGAACATCGTACAGCGGCTGTTTCGACTTTATTAAGTCTCATCAGCGATTATACTAACGATCTCCCTCCGACAGAATTATCGAATTTTATGCGATATGCGCATTGTAATTGTCTTCAAGCAAAATGTAAATATTAATATATTCACCAATGCTTCTAAAAAATAAACAAACATCCCAAAATCTTATTTCCTTCGCCGAAGAGCATAAAGCACCGTGTTTGTTGTTCACTTAGCGTTCCCTTGCCTCATATGGTAGAGACGTCCCAGTATCATTGACAAGCTAATTTCACAGGAATTTCTCGGTGCTGTATCGGTGGCTGAGGCAGCATAGTTTCTGACTATCCTGCTGAAGTCACGGTTTCGATTTCTGTCGGAGGGAGATCGTTAGTATAATCGCTGATGAGACTTAATAAAGTCGAAACAGCCGCTGTACGATGTTCTACACGCCGAGTAATTCTTTGCGAGATTCACTTGTCAATATTATTTATCTTCTATAATTATCGAATTTTATGCGATATGCGCATTGTAATTGCCTTCAAGCAAAAATATAAATATTAATATATGTATATATGAAGAAAAGGGAGTAAATCCGACGGTATGTAGTATATTAAGAAAAATTGAAAAAAAAACAGGTTTAAATGATTAAAGTGGTGAATTTATTGGCCGCCGCTGCAGTGTTTCGATCTATTAATTAGATCATCTTCAGGGCATTTGTTGGTATATGTAAGGTAATAAGAAATTTTTTTATCATGCTCACACACAAACATACACACACACACATATACACACACACACACATATATATATATACACACACACACACACAACCTTGAGGTTTGTTTCGCTGTCGTTTATCACAAAAGATTTATACACACACGTGCAACCACACACCTAAAAAATGCACAATGCTTTCTTTTCGATACACACACTCACACAATCTCATACTCACACCGTAAAAGAGAATATTTGACGTCATATTTCAAACCGTCGACTGATAAACAAGGACTATCACTCGCTTTTCTCGTTATTCTGTGATAAAAAAATCTTATAACCTTCCATATACCAACAAATGCCCTGAAGATGATCTAATTAATAGATCGAAACACTGCAGCGTCGGCCAAGAAACTTACCATTTAACTCATTTAAACCTCTTTTTTTTCAATCTTAATATACTACATATATATATATGTGTGTGTATGTGTGTGTGTGTGTGTGTGTATGTATATGTGTGTGTGTGTGTTTATGGAGAAGGCTGACTTAATGGATAGGGTTAAATATCGAGAGAGTCATATCGTAACGTATGATTATAGAAAAGAATTACTATCAAAAGGAAGTCGGACATTTTGAAGAGGCGAAACATCGCAGACATAGATTGCAATTCGACAATTAAAATCATAAATAGCGATGGTTAAAAAATCAAAACAATACGCAGCGTTCTTCCTGTACGCTGCGTGTGAAGGGGCGCTATACATTCATTTTGTTTACTTCCGTTTGTTTTAATTAATAAAATTAATTCATCGTAGATAGTCCTGACGATTCAAACGGTGAAACCTGAGTAGGCTTTCTAAGTATACAATTTGATATATATATATATATATATATATTTATTATATATATATATATATATATATATATATATATATATATATATATATTATATATATATATATGTTGTTATTTGATTTAGTAATTGCATTCCTTGTATGGTTCTACTGTTGCAATCACACACACTCTGACGAAATATAAAACTGTAATTATATCCATAACATCTTTTTTAAATTTCTTATAGATTAAACATACATGTAATAGAATAATAAGAGTTATATTATTGATCGACCCTATAGTAAAATACTATATCTCCCCGCTATACAATGATAAAGACCTGTACTCTCACCTAAATGTACTTATTGAGATGGAGAATGAGATACAGTATACCATTACTCTTACACGTCTTCATGTAATTCAGGCATGGTTCAATCATGCCTAAAATATATCTGATAAGGGACAATTCTGAAAAGCCCTGTACCTAGGTAGAGGGGTAAGACCCCCATGAGGTCACCTGTTGGCTATGGGTGGAAACCCGTGATGCTTATGGACGGAATCATAGTAGATGAGCAGTCAAGACATGCAACAGTACACTTTGGCCCTTACTTAGGCTAGACACGTGGTCAGAGAGGTCCCCTTCCAATCAATCGGCTGGTCACCTTAAGCCATAGAACCTATATGATCGTCCCAACGCTGTTGTCCTAACCCTTTCTATCATATATGTAGGCGGTGGCCGAGGGTCTTCATATTTCATGGTGAGGATCCATTTCTGGAAGTCTGGAAATGTAGAGCACCCCTTCATCAACATTGCTCCAGTTCCACTCTGCCCCGGAGTGGTAGTATCTATTAGGGTACTATCTATGGGTTAAATAGAAAAAACTGTTTAAAACAAATTGAGTACCCGTCAAGAATGAATAAAACAAAAACATCTTCGGCATAAAATGACCCAACCAGGTTAACATGCCGTAAAACCCAATCAATCAAACTAAACCAAACAATTTGAAAATCATGCCAGACATGAAAGTGTTAAATATCTTGAAGCATGTTGTGTTTTGACCCAAATGCATGTTAGAATTTGTAGATATTCTGATTAGAATTCTAGAATTTTTGGCTTTTACACAAAAATTCTTCAAAAAACATCAACAGTTTTTTTTATATAAATTACGCATAAAAAATCTATACAAAATGGTTACTGGATCAATTTTTTATATTTATTACTAAGTATTGTTTAGTGTTTTTTTTTTGTCTTTTGTTTTATCATTCTTTGATTAAAACGCGAAAAATATCTACTTCTATTACTCGTAGTATTAAACTAACACGCACACAAACTCACGCATGATAGCACACACAAACAAGTACATGCATATGCATACGCACATACACAGACACATACAAGCATGGATACACACGTACACAAATAAAGAAAAATAGAAAAAATAGAACAAATGTATACTTTTATTACTTCTAGCATTAAACTAACTCGCACACGAACACACGCGCCCACACAAACCTGCACACACACACACATACGTGCACACACACACACACACACACACACAAGTACATACAAAAATGTACAAATAGAATAAATAAAACTGTTAGGGATGAAATAATGTCTAATTGCATTCATTTTCCGGCAAGAAACGTTGTTGCCAGTTTGGCTAGAAAGCTTATAATAAAGTTCATAAAAAAAAGCCAACACCAAAAACTGAAAGAGATAAAAAAAAAATTTTAAAAATGGTCAAAGAAAAGAAAAGAAATGAGAAAATTCTTTTATGTCTGATTTCGAGTTTTGATTCAAATTGGAAAGAGGAATTGGCAAATTTACTCTAATGAGGATCGGCCGGTAATTTAGGACAAATTCCTTTTTGAAGAAGCACCTGTCGACTCTCCAAGGGAAAACTTTGATTTTGCTATAATGCAAGAACTGATAGAGTCTTCTTAACTTCTATTGTAGTTGCTGGATTGGAAAAAGAGGGGCGAATCAAAGAATTCTATCAACACACACAAACACACACACACACACACATATATATATATATATATATATATATATATATATATATATGTGTGTGTGTGTGTGTGTGTGTGTATGTGTGAAATTAATAGATAATGACATGAAACTGGCGATGTTGGAAAAAAAACAACCAAAATCATTTTTAGAATAAAATTCACACACACACACACACACACACACACACACACACATATATATATATATATATATATATATATATATATATAATCCCGAAACAAATCATATTAGCCTGAA
>CM042143.1:128633998-128648998 GCA_023376005.1 Doryteuthis pealeii | reverse complement strand
GATGGTTCCCGAGTCCGAGAAGAAATACATGAAGAAGGTCGGAGGGCACATCGGCCAAAACGTTGAACAGATAACAATAAAGATGAGGACAATAGTCCGAATAATACAAATAATACTAATTATCAAGCCTCATCTAAAAATTCAGAGAAATAGTTGATAATTTAATCCTTACAACGTTTGATATCTTTACTTAAGAGCTATTGTAATTAGTTCAATAAGTAAAAAGTATAATAATATTGATTTAACTCGCACTCACACTTTCTTCACTCTTTCCCCACTTTTCATATTTTCATTATGTTCGATTGAAACAGAGATGGAGGTTAGCAATCAGAAGCGATAACGCTAATCTAACTTTCCCTTACTTTCTTTCTTTCTTTCTTATTATATTTTTCTGTGTAACATATCCTTTTTCTTCCCTTTCTTTCTTAATACTAAAAACGGAATGGTCTAGTATTAAGCTGAGGTGACGACACTCATTTGGGCGATTTGGACGGTCTCATTTTTAGCCAGAAAGTGTTGCAAAATGTTAAAGAACACGAATATTAATATATAGATAACTTAATTTCTACGTATACATTTCACAAATGGACGGAAGAATAACCAAGAACTGAATGTACAAAATCCCATGCAGTTATAATAGAAAATATGAAGACAAGACAAGACTGTCTATAAAATAAGATTTGAAGAACTCAAGAAAACTATTGTATGTAGTGAAGTGAGTCCAAAGAGTCCGAACTTACCTGATGCTAAGCGTCCTCGATGCTTTATTTGTTCAGTCGCAGCCGCCATTTGCAATTCCGTTGCGGCGCATGAGCGGAACAAACCCTTTTAAACAATCAGTCATTTGTATGCGTGAACAAGTAGCTCAATAAAAAAGCAAATCACTTGAACGGAGGGTGGTGCGGATTTGTAAGCAAGACGACTTGTATGGCGATTTGTTCGTGAAATGAACTGCCACCAGGATCACTGTGGAACAAAGATCTTTATAATCGGCGGTGATAATTATAGCTCAATTTGTCTTTACCAGAAAATAAGAGAATAAGCATACATAATTGTGAGTAGTGATTTTTCGACTCATTTTCATAACACTGTAGGAAAATCTTTTTATTCAATTACAGAACCGATATACAATTTGATTTCAATAAATTGTAAACAGTCACCCTTCTACCCCTTAAGAGGTAGGGATGTTCTTGAATATTTTCTAAAACGACATCTGAAAAATTATGGCTTAAAATGGATAAGGAATGTCTAACTGCGTAGAAAGCAAACAAAATTGCTATCGAAAACCTTTTAAAATTAATCAAAGAAATTTTGAAATCAAAACAAATAAAATTGGTATGCACATGAGCATCCTCGTTATCTGGAGATGTTGCTGAACCATTGGGCCAAGAATTAAACAGAAATGTCTCATTTTAACATAAATATTATTGCCCTCCTCAGTTTCATCGACAATCATTTTGATAATGATCTTGTTACTGTCATGTCAGATAGAAAACTAATAAGTGATTTAATAAACACTCTTCTTCTACGTTACCTTCTCAAATAGTAGTAAAAAATGCTGTTATATCCATTTCCATCATTGTCATGTCAGTGGATAATTATATTAAATGGTTCAAATCCCAACCAAACCTTATTCACCCAATCCAATGTTTATTTTCTTCAGTGGTCTTTTTCTATATTTTCTAAATTGTTTTCTAAACCAAAGTTTCTGGTTAGTATTATCTGCGTTATTCGGACTATTGTCCCCATCTTCATTGTTATTTGTACAACGTTTCGGCCGATATGCTTTCTTCAGGTATTTCTTGTCGACTCGGGAACCTTCTCGGACTCGGAAACCTTCTTTTTGAACTCGGGAACTTTCTTGTCGTAATCAGGAGCCATCACGGAACTTTGAACCTAACCCTTTATTTAGTCCACGGGGGTATCCTGTTCTCATTCCGCTAACCATAGCTGGGGCAGGAGTTGTGTTAATTATTTTCTAACTGCCTTTACTCAGGATTGAACCCGGAATCCAGAGATAACTGTCACTTAGAACTGTCTTAACCTAACTACCTTATCCACTAGGCCATGTGTCCAATTGGACTATTCTGTGTGAATTTTGGGAACTTATAAAATGATCACACTGAATTGTTCGAAAAGAAGGTTTCCGAGTCCGAGAAGGTTCCCGAGTCCAACAAGAAATACCTGAAGAAGGCCGGAGGGCATATCGGCCGAAACGTTGTACAAATTACAATGAAGATGGGGACAATCGTCCGAATAACGCAGATAATACTAATATTCAAGTCTCATCTCAAACATTCTGAGAAAAAGTTTCTGGTATTCTATAATTTCTAGTTGGAATACTGTATAATCAAAACGTATAATATTAGGTATTATTTATTACCAAATTCTACACTGTAACGTAAAATGTGAAGTCCAAAAATAACTGCACCCTTATCCAAAATTATATTATACGACCAAAGCTAATTGATTTTCTTGACTACATAGTTTCAATGCTGTAGAGTTTTGTAATAAATAATACTTAATCCTTTTTTCATTTCATTGACTTCCGTGCTCAATCAGTTCAAGTAGACATTGCTGCTATATCCATTAGCTTTTTTGACAAACAAACGCCGTTGATTAATATCTATGATTATTTTTCATACACATTATCCTTTTTTATTGAGAAGTGAATACATTTTTTGTGAGTAATAAACAATAAGGCTTCGTTCATAAAAAATGAGCTCCCGGGAAAATGGGATATGCGTTCAAGTCTGGTCTGAAGCTATTTTATTTTTAAAAATCTATTTCGACTTGACGATTGTTTCTTTAGAGGTAGTAGGTTATTCGACCAAGCAAGTCGTGATTTAAAGCAAACATAGCACAAAGAAAAGACTGATATAAAATTGATACTTAAAGTGCTTCATATGAGGAATAATAAAAAAAAGGAAAAACTGGAATAAATACAAGTGCGATGCAAAAAGCACGTATCGTCTTCTGTTATTTGATTTACAGCGACAAGTTTGTTCAGCCAATAGAAATGTAAATAACAAAAACACGTCAGTCTATTCAGTGGAAAGTAAAAAAAATCAATCCAACCGAAAGAATAAAAGATCGACCAAATGTTAATTTTTACTAGTGCGTATCGAAATTATTTTCGTTTTCTTATTGTTTTTTTTTCTTATTATATACGTTTACTTGAAAGTTTCGTCCATGCTCATATCTCCAGTTTTTTCTTTTCCTCAACACATTGTTAAAACCAATTACTACAAAAGACTAAATATTGATACACAACATATAATACTTTCTACTTGCTAGCCATGACATAACCCCAGACGTGTTGATATGCCGTTAAAATCAACCAACCATCAAGTTTTTTACAATAGTAATAGATGATGGTCTTTGCTGAGGTGCGAGTTATATGTCCCGGGAAGGGATAGATTAGTAGAAGTGATACTTAAATTAGGAGGTGCGTTGTCTATTGGTTGGAGTCGTAGGAAATGGACTCGTCAACGCGAGTTCAATTTCTGGACAAAGCTATTGGAATTTCACACAGCGCTAATACCCTTGGGAAAGGTATGAATCCAATTCTCACTCCAGCTATGGGTAAATAGCAGGGCAGACTGGACTCTTTAACCATGGCTAGGTAACCAGTTTAGGAGAAGGAAAACTCTGGATTCAAACCTATTAAACTCCGCTTAAGAAATTGACCTTGTGTCGCATCCTGCTCATGCGGAGGGGTTGGTAAATATATATATATTAGTAGAAGTTGCAGAGTTGTACATGGTAACAGCGTGGTACAATCGAGCAGATAAGTAATAGTACTGGTGCGACGTCGTCGTAGTAGTATTAGTAGGCATTGTACCTCTACATTGCTCGGTATTTATGGCTGACACCAACCAATCATATTACTGTGAGGGGGGACCCAGGTGTATACATATTCATTACATCAGCGACTAATATCAAATCATTTCTCTTGGACTCTTCCCAGAATTCTATCCAATCTCAATAGTTCTATGGTTTGGACGATGTCAATTCTTCCTCAGATTTCCAAGTTTACAAGTCTCTTTACAAGCCCTGTCGGATGGGCCTTTAAAATACATCGACTGTACCTCTAGCCCCTAGCCCCATCAATGGAAATACCTGTTGGCTGTTGATGGCAACCCGTGATGATTAAGAATGGGACTCTGGTGGATGAGCAGTCCGTGACTTGCAACACTCCACTTTGACACTTACATTGGCTAGACAAGTGGTCAAATCAATCAGTTGGTCAAGTCAAGACCTATATGATTGTTCCGACTCTATTGCCCTTATGGCAATCTCCCAACACTTTTTTATCGTATATGTGCAAGAAGGTTATAACTTAATGTTCTGGATATGACGTTAATCTCTATCTGATGGCGCGGTTCCAATTCAGAAGCTCTGGGCAATGTGGAGTATCCGATCATCACCATTACTCCCATGTCCACTCTGACTCTGAGTGGTAGTATCAGTTAGGGTCCCATCTATAAGTTAGATATATAAATATATAAAAATGAGTATTATAATGTTTTTAACAATTTTAGTTGGAAAAAATTCAATACCCAACAAGAAAAAATAAAACAAAATGTCTTCGGCATAAAATAACCCAACAAGGGTGAACATGCCGTAAAACCCAACCAACCAACCAACCAACCCACCAACCAATCGAGCACAAGTATTTAAATTATAATATAATTATACATTATATCGAATTAGAAAGACTAATGAAATTAAATACAAATACAAAAATGGTTATAATTATTTTTACTTTATTCTAATTGATTTGAATGAAAAATTATTCATAGGATTGCTTTTAATACCTTTGAGAAATCAATAACACTAAGTAGTTATTTATTAAACATGTTTTTTTTAATTCGGTTTGCAAATTATTCCCAACATATACTATGTAAACATGTATTTCTAAATGATATATTACAGGATTTTAAACAAATTAATAATATGGACTGTTTTGAGACAAATCTATCTTAGCTAGACCTTAATGGAGATATTATTAATAGATAAGATACTAATGCTAATTGAGATTAGACAAGCAGACACATTATCTCCATTATAATAAGATTTTTATGATCGTTATATAAAAAGTAGGAATAAAAAAATAAAAAAAGTAAACCCTGAGAAAACCTAAAAATCCATTCTCTATTCTTAACTTTGACTTTTACCGAAAATAGAAATATATGTCATGGACATCTGTTACTTTTTTTGAATAAACATTTTTGGGGGCTAAAAATTGTTCTAAATGTTTCTGCTGACGATCGCATAACTTTGAGATGTCTTCAGGAGGAGGAATTCTGAATATTTTGTGATCAACTGACAATGGCGGGAAAAGTTTCTCAGACTTTATTATCTTCAGTTCATTTCATTTTCTCACTGAGCAAAGTGACTTTTTTTTTTCACATTTCAGAATGTGACAAGGCCAACGTTGTTTTTAAATAAACATTTAAAGGTCATTCTGCATGGTCAGTTTCTTGTGCATTTTGCCACTATTGCCAGTGGTCAGTGATCAAACTCAGACGAAGGAAACTCACTACATTAGAGCAACATAATCTTCTGGAAGATTCGAATGAAACAAGGTAGGAGACAAAGAGCTCAAGAAAGAGAAGATAAGATTAAAAAGTTATGTCAGAATACCCTCAGGAATTGCGTACGTTTATCAATGAGCATTTAATTTATAGTCAAAATCATTAATTAAACTTATTTATCAATGACGTTTCTATGAAATTAAATAAAAACACATATAAAAAGATTACACTAATTTTACTTATATTTTAATTGATTTCTATACAAAATAATTCAGATGATTGATTTTAATACGTTGGAGAATAAAACAATAATATTAGAGATCAATAACACAAAGTAATTATTTATCAAACTCGGTTTTGTAAAAACCAGTATGCAAATTAACCACACCATATATTATGTAAACCTTTATTTCTTAAGGATATATGAGACACATTGCAGGATTTTAAACACACTAATAACATGGGCTGCTTTGAGGCAAATCTAATTCAGATTTTCATAGACATCGTAATAAATAAGATTTATTCTACATATTAATGATTGCGACTATGAATTAAAAACTTTGAAAACTTACGCAATTCCTGAGAATATTGTGACGTAAGCAACGACGTAGTTTCGGTTACAAACAGTCGAATCTATATTATGATAAGATTTACTTACCTTGTTGATGGGTAATAAGTAAAGAGCGAACAACGATTAGAGATAGGTAGGCTGTGTAACATGAAATATACAGGATTTGAAATCAGCATTCAACATTCTGACTTGAACAACGACCATATATATATATATATATATATATATATATATGGGAGGGTGCATCCTTTCGTCCATTTAGATGCATCCTCCCATTCCCCAAAAAAGGAGACCTAGGAATAGCTAAAAACTACAGAGGCATAACTCTTACTGCCATTGCAGCTAAGGAATATAATGCCCTTCTTCTAAATAGAATCCGACCCGAAATAGAGAAAACCCTCAGGAAAAACCAAAATGGATTCCGCAGAAATAGATCCACAACCTCTCAGATCCTGACAGTACGACGGATCATAGAAGGGGTTCGAGCGAAGAATTTGGAGGCAACGCTACTATTCGTAGATTTTTCCAAAGCATTCGATTCCATACACAGAGGGAAAATGGAACAAATATTACTGGCATAGAAACGGTTGCCGCTATAATGATGCTCTACAAAGATAATAAGGCAATGGTACGCTCACCTGATGGAGATACGGATTTCTTTGACATCGCTGCAGGAGTCCTCCAAGGAGACACATTAGCACCATATATATTTATAATATGTCTAGACTATGTACTCCGAACATCATTAGATACCATAAAAGAAAAAGGATTTACATTAAGAAAGGCAAGAAGCAGGAGATACCCTGCACAAACAGTCACAGATGCAAACTACGCGGATGACCTCGCACTTTTTGCACTGGCTGAGTCACTGCTACATAGCCTGGAGGAGGCAGCAAAAAACATCGGCCTCTTTGTGAACTCCGATAAAACAGAGTTCATGAGCTTCAAAAAGAAAGGAGGCATCTCTACACTAGACGGTAAGCCCCTTAAGCCTGTAGAACAATTCACATACCTAGGTAGTAATATCTCATCCACAGATGACGATATTAATGCACGAATAGGAAAGGCATGGCTGGCCACAACAAACTGTCAGGCATATTGAAATCTGATCTTACTGACAAGCTGAAGCGACATTTCTTCCAGGCTGTAGTCATATCAGTACTGCTGTATGGCTGCACCACCTGGACCCTGACGAGGCGCCTTGAGAGTAAGCTAGATGGGACCTGCACAAGAATGTTGCGTGCAGTATTGAACAAGTCGTGGAAACAGCACCCCACTAGGGAACAGCTGTATGGACACCTGCCCCCCATCTCACAGAGCATCCGAGTGAGACGGACTAGACATGCAGGACACTGCTGGAGAAGCAAGGACGAACTCATAAGCGATGTTCTCCTGTGGAAGCCAACACATGGACATGCTAGTGTGGGAAGCCCAGCAAGGACCTACATTGACCAGCTATGTAAAGATGCTGGCTGCAGCGAGGAAGACACCCCAGGTGCAATGAATGATAGGGAAGGCTGGCGAGAGATTGTCATGGATATCCGTGCAGACTGTGCGACATGATGATGATGATATATATATATATATATATATATATATATATATATATATATATATATATATATATATATATTCACCAGCCCCTCCTTCAGGAGCAGGATGTGAGACAAGGTCCATTTCTTAAGCGGTGTTTAACAGGTTTGAATTCAAAGTTTTCCTTCTACTAGACCGATCGCGAAACTAAGAGCCCAGCCTGCCCTGCAATTTACCCATAGCTGGAGGGAGAATAGTTGGATTCATACCTTTCCTAAGCGTATTAGTGCGATGTGAAAAGCATAGAGCCTTATCCAGGATTAGAATTCGTCTCGCCATGTCTATTTCCTATGATGATAACCGTTACACGATACACCTCTAACGACCATTATTATAATCACCTGCAAAATATATATGTATCTTTCTCACAAGCCAGGAAATTCTTTTCGTTTTGGGATTTAAACTGCGTCATGAAATAAAATATGGTTTGATATTCACGCTTTTTGAAAATTATTATTTTGGGTCTTGTATTTTTTTATTTATTCTTTAGAACATTTTTCTTTACTCTCTGACTCTCTCTATCTCTCCCTGTCTCTGTCTCTGTCCCTGTCTCTCTTTCTCTATCTCCTCCTTTGTCTGTCTCTCTCTGTCTCTCTCTGTCTCTGTCTATCTCTCTCTCTCTCTCTCTCTCTATCTCTCTCGGTCTGTCTATCTCTCTCTCTTTCTCTACCTCCCCCTCTCGCTGTCTGTCTGTCTGTCTGTCTCTCTCTCTCTGTCTCTCTCTGTCTCTCTCTATCTCTCTTAATTTCAATTGAGAAAGAAATAAATCTTTTTATTATCTTTCCTATCAGCATTGTTTTCTAATATAGAAATCGCTTGGGGTTAACTGAAACCTCATTTTACGTGTCTCTGCAAAATCTTTTAGAAGTTTATTGAAGCAAATAAAATTAATCACACAC
This sequence comes from Doryteuthis pealeii, assembly GCA_023376005.1. Classification (NCBI taxonomy): domain Eukaryota; kingdom Metazoa; phylum Mollusca; class Cephalopoda; order Myopsida; family Loliginidae; genus Doryteuthis; species Doryteuthis pealeii. The sequence goes on along the minus strand of CM042143.1, from coordinate 128,640,395 downwards.
CATTCAGTTTTTCTTTTATAATTAATTAATAAAGCGTTTATTATTAATTTTTCATTGATTTTACTTTCATTTTATTTTCCTTGTTTTTTATCACAAAACTTGTGTATTTTTCTTTTTACATTTTATCACAGCTAAGTATGAAGCATGTCTCAGAATTAACATTATACAAAAAAAAAATAAATGAATAAAAAAAATAAATGAATAAAACCGTCTTCGTTGACATCAAATTTCAATCTGAATTCTTTTCCTCCTTTTGAAACAACTGATCACTTATTTGTTTTTATAAAAGAATTCATCGAATCTTTGCAAAGAAATCACAGAATTAATTAAATCCTCAGGTTTCTCTTTACTTCGATATTCTTGCTGTTTGGATACAATATTGCATTTTAGCTATTTTCAACAATTTCCCCCCGTGCTGTTTCAGAGGGGGGGGGGGGCTTTTGTTTTGCTTTTTATTTTTATTTTATCGAAAATTGAAACAGATTTTTCTATTTCCAGCGGATATCCACTTTATTTCCCCATTTCATGTTCTTCAGCAGAAATTCGTCGTCGTCATTCCCCCCCCCCAACTCGGCGTTTCTCATTTCATTCATTGATAATGAAACATTCATTAAGATTAAACAAATTCAAGGCTCAAAAAGAGCGCGGAGAAAAGGCAAGCTAATTTACACACAGACCCACACACACATACACACACACACACACACACATACACACACACACACACACATACACACACAAAGATACAGACAAACACACACAAAGATACAGACACACACATACACTCAGACACATACACAGACAAGCACAGACACAGACACACAGACACACACACAAAGATACAGACACACACACACACAAAGATACAGACACACACATACACTCATACACATACACATACACACACACACACACACACACACAAAGATACAGACACACACATACACTCACGCACATACACAGACACTCTCTCTCTCTCACACACACACAGACACATACACACACACAAAGATACAGACATACACATACACTCAGACACATATACACATACACACGCAAATTGAGAGGCAACTAATTACAGATGAATAACATTAAACAAATTCAATATTCGGAAAGAGCACGTAGAAAAGCAAGACAACTCTCTCTCTCTCTCTCTCTCTCTCTCTCTCTCTCTCTCTCTCACAGAGAGAGAGAGAGAGAGACAGACAGAGAGAGACAGAGAGAGACAGAGAGTCGCACAAAGACAGGTAACTAATTTCAATAGATACATAAATGCAAAAGTGCCAGGAGGAAAATCCAATAATATCGGCAAATAATTAGCTGTGACTTTTACTGTTAATTTATGATTCATCAATGTATAGTAATAATTTGTGATTTATATATATATATATATATATATATATATATATATATATATATATATACGAGGTATGTCAAAGAATTCCATGACTGGTGTCACAAAAGATCTATTTCAAACCCAAACTACTAGTTTTCCCCTTCAAACTATTTCTTCTGGAATTTGTAACTGTGATCTCAGCTTTCTACATCCATTGACCTTCTCTTCCACCTACTTTTATATACATATCCTCTGTTTCGTGTCGTCAAACAATGAGCACTGAGCAACGAACAAACTTGAAATTTTTGGTCCAGTTGGGGAAAACTTCGTGAGAATCACTGGGATTGCTGCAGCAAGTGTTCGGAGATGCGACGATGTCACGGTCACGTGTTTTTGAGTGGTGCAAGAGTTTTAAAGAGGGACACGAGGACGCGGAAGACGAAACCGGGAGTGGCACGTCTTCAACGACCAGGACTGAGGCTAATGTTGAGCGTGTCAGGCAGATGGTGTGTACTGATCGTTGGCTGACTGTTTGACTGATCGCAAATAAGGTGTGCATGAATAGAGACAGCATCTGAAAGATTATCACTGAATATTTGAACATGCGGAAAGACTGCGTGAAGATGGTGCCGAAACTGTTGAACAATGAATAGAAGGATTGCCACATGCAAGTGTCTCAGGACATCTTCAAGCGTCTTGAAACCGAACCAGACTTGTTAGGGAGAGTCATCACCGGTGATGAGTCATGGATCTTCGAGTCCGACCCAGAAACCAAACGCCAGAGATTTTCAGTGGAAGACCCCGAATTCACCAAGGCCGAAGAAATCAAGACAGTTGAAGTCCAAAGTCAAAGTCATGTTAATCGCATTCTTCGATTTGAGGGGCATCGTCCACTGCGAATTCTTGCCACAGGGCTAGACGATCAACCAGCATGTCTACAAAGAGATACTGCGGCGTCTGCTTTGTTCAGTGCGTGAGAAGGGGCAAGAGATGTGGCCGGACATCTCATGGGTGTTTCACCATGACAACGCACCTGCCCTGAATATCCAATAGTTCCTGTCCAGAAAGAAAATCACTTGGCTGGGCAACCTCCCTACTCCCCTGACCTGGCTCAATGTGATTTTTCCTTTTCCCCAAGCCCAAGAGGCTCATTAAGGAACCCCTTTTGAGGATGTGCACAACATCAAAATGGCCGTGAGTACAGAGGTACGGAGAATCGCGGAAGAATCCTTCCAGAAGTGCATGCAAGCGTGTGGCAGAGAAAAATGCGAAAGTGCATTAGACTACGGGGTTTACTTTGAAGAAGATAACTTGTAGTTTGTAGTTTAGATTTGAAATAATTTTTTGTAACACCAGTCTTGGAGCTTTTTTGATATACCTCGTAGTAATAATAAAAAAGCAAATAAAGATAAAGTTCAAAATGTTTTCATTACTTAGTGCATGAATTAGTCACTCCATTTCCTAGAGGTTATGATTTCAATCACTGCATCATGCAGTATATCAAATTATTTGAGAGAAAGAAAGAAAGAAAGAAAGAAAGAAAGAAGAAAGAAAGAAAGCAAGCAAAAATAAAACACGACAAAAGAAAAGAAATAAAACAACAAGCAAACAAACAAACTAATGAACAAACAAAACAAACAAAATACAAGGTGAAATATATTAATTACAAAGTTTTATAGTCAAGAAAATAGATTGTGTTCCATGAACTTTACGTTAACACCTTTTATCTATTATCTATTTCGTTGCATTGCTAATCGTAATCCATACGGCCCTCATGACATACTGATGTAATTCATACGGCCCTAGGAAGCTACTAGTTTGACATGCCTGCCATAGACAATACGAATTAGTCGTGTGGAAAATAGTTTCAGACTTTTTTCTAAAACCGAACGTTTTACGTATTTCTAGAAAAGAGAGGGAAGTTGGATTTGTGCCTATATTAAAAACAAGAAAGAAAGAAAGAAAGAAGAAAGAAAAAGACAACAAAACAAAATGAACGTTCACCGCTGTTGTAATTCATCTTTGGTAACTTTTGGCAATTTACGTTATTCAGTGAAAAGATGTCGAGAGGCGAATGAGTTATTCGTTAACCCTAGGAGTTGGCATCCATCCTAAATAATGATGGTTCTCTCTCTCTCTCTCTCTCTCTCTCTCTCTCTCTCTCTCTCTCTCTCTCTCTCTCTCTCTCTCTCTCTCTCTCTCTCTTTTATCTGCACCAACCTCTTCAATCCTGTAATTCTGTGCAGATATTAACATGATGATAAAAACAATTTGTTTAAAGCGATGTCAAAGTACACAGAAAAGAAAAAAAAGATGTCGGACATCATCAACTTGAGGAAATATACAAAATGAAATGCTTGTAAATTAGCGGGAATATTTAATAGAGTAAAATGGAAACAATGGAACTTTTGTTTCTCTCATTGGATGAACATAAAGGAAATCACATTGAAAGTGACTGAATTGGCAAGGGAAAATCAATGTAAAACTAATGGTCACTCAGCGAAACTTGCAGACCATTACTAGTTTTTACGGGTTTCTCTATCTCTTTGACTAAAGTGAATATTTTAGGTGTTGTTGATTGATGTTTGATTGATTTTACGGTAAGTCAAACCTTGTTGGATTATTTTATGCCAAAAACATTTTGCTTTATTCATTCTTCATGGGCACTCAATTTATAAAAAAAATTTTTCAATACATTTTTTAAATTCATCTACTGCCCGTCTAGTTTAAGTAACGACCCAAAGTGGAGCGTTGGCTTATATGGACTGCCACCAAGATTCCATCCTAAGTATGAAGGATCACCACCCACGTCCAACAGGTGGCCCCATTAGGGATATTACCCTCTGCAGAGGTGTAATCGGAGTCTCCGTGGTTTAATGGCTAACGCGCTGAACTCTAGTTGCGCTATAACGTTTACATTCGAAATAATACCATTGGGAAAGGTGTGAACTATCTCCTCTGCCAGCTTTATAGGAATTCGAAAGTAATCCACTCATACTCAAATAACATTTCTTTACATCCCAAGTCCTGATGAAGGTTTGATAAAACCGAAACGTTATAACCTCGACTTCATCATCAACTATAAAGGTATGAATTCATCTTTTTCGGAATACTTCGTATAATTCTTTTTTCTACATATAAGTTTTATTATAACGTTTCCCTTAATGATATATAATATATATATATATAATATATATTATATATTATATCATTGTTATGTATGGTAGTAGCTTACCGGTGGGATGAGTACGATCGTTGGAAGCGCACAGTATTCCAGGGTTTTAAGGACTGAGAAAAACAAAATACAGTGAATTTGCACTTTGTATTTGTTGTTTCTAAATAATACTCTCTCCAACCCAAGCCAACCAATAAAATAATTTAACCTTTCGCTTTTATAACCATTAATACCCCATAATAATTACCTTTCATTAAATGTAATTGAAAATAATCCCCACAAATTTAATTCAATTTTAATCCAATAAACAAAAATGGTCCGATGAATCTTTGAAAATTAAACAAGCGTTCGTCTATAAAAGATAAGTCCCATTCCAACGGCATGTATGTACCAACTGAGATTAGATCGAACAACTTGATAATCAAAGGTGTAACCCTGAAGAATTTAAAAAGATGAACTCGAGGTAATTAGTGAGCTCTTCTTACAGACCATTACTACAGTTAGGCAGCAAGATCCACGTGGGTCCCAGAAGGATTTGGGTTATCTTCAATTACTTATTATTTTTAGATGAAGCTTTCATAATTCTTAATTTTTTATATCAATTGTATGTAGAACGTGTCTTCTTGGAAGGCAAAAGTGGAAGTGAATTTCAGTTTCACCGGAAGCTTATTTTATTTTATCATTTTTTGCCGGGCCTTTTCTTTTTCTCTTGGAAATAATAACCGAGTGAGTGCGATAAAGCCACTAGAATTAAGATGAAGTATAATTTATGAATATAGGTACGACCAAAATGTCTGCCGATTTTATTTTAAAACGAATTAAAATTAATTAAATTATTATTTAAGGTCAATTTTTTTTGGTCGAAGGTAGTAATATAATGAGCATCAGGAAAGAACAAAACAAAATAATGTTACGTATGTTAGTTGAAATATATAAAAGAAATTTGATTTTCTTTCAAACGAATTTACTGAATGCCCCACAAGCATATATGCGTAATTCAATTGGTCTTTTTACATAAAGTTAATTTGATTAAATGATAATATGTATTACATCTTTTTCTAAATTCTTTAAAGTTTCATAGAATACCACAAATAATTCACTTAAATTAAAACATTTCATGTTACGGGTAAAATAAATCATTTAACTAAAACATAAAAATATTTCACGAGTTTAGAAAAAGTTTTAAAGGTTGAGTTTTCTATGACATAAAGCTTAATCTAATAAAAATAATTAGTTTACATTCATTTATAATTTTTCAAAGTTTGATGGATTACATATGGTTAAAGTTGTTTAAACTAGCACACAAAGTTCACTTTGTTGCAATTTAAATAAAAGAGAGTAAAATTCAAATTTATTTTGAAATAATTATTTTAAATCAAAACATGAATGAATTAATTCAACAAGTAATAAAGTAACTACATTACTTTTAGATATTGATGTCTTTCTTTAAAATGCGAAACTAAAAAGGACGTTCATGTTTCACTAGTTATTTTGCAGAAATTATAAATCTACGTGAATTATAAACGTGAAGAATAATAGTAATACAATTATTATAATATGATTGAAAAAGCAATTTACATTAAGATGATGATAATGCTAATTATTATGCTTCTGCCAGGTGGGGGGGGCATCATAAGTAAAAAAAACGTCAACCAAAATAAACGTTTTCTACTATTGATATCTACCAAAGACATTTAGTCAGGTCATGTTGCCATGTTTCCAATTCTACTTCAGTCTTTTTCTTCTCTAACATGGGAGAGAAAGAGAAAGGGTATCTTGAAGTGAGATTACAACATGGCAGGACATAGATTTCGAAGGCAAGGGAAATGTCATTTCCTGTTAAGAGTCACAGTTTCTACCGAAGTGGGTTACGAAAGGACAATTAA
>CM042143.1:128609129-128633898 GCA_023376005.1 Doryteuthis pealeii | reverse complement strand
CTGCACATCTTGCGAATAAATTCTGCACTTCATGACGATCAGCTGTTGACTAAGGACGACAACATGGTATTACGCATCACTGTGAAACTCTCATGTGACGCCTGAGGACCACCACACTTTAGGCTAGCAGGACATGAAAAATTTTCATGTTGGAATTAGATTTGGCAGGCGAGAGACAAAAAATTGCAGTCGCGATTGCCTCTCATGTTGATTCAATAATTAACAAGGCTTGACTTTGACCAACAGGGCCTGACCTCACAGATCCAACACCAACTTCCAGAGTCGGCGGTCGGAGTTTTCAAGCTTTTCTGTCTTGGGTCTTGCCCGCTCCACCCTGGCTGCCTTCAAACAGTTCAAGCACCCCTGCATATCGCAGCCCTTCACTGTCCACATTACATAAATACCTTATAGGATGCCCCTGCCCCCCAAAAAAAAACAGGAACCCACAAATTTTATTAGACTCGATAAGATTAAATAGATTTATTTGGGCTCTGTTGTTTTTTTGGGGGGGGGTCGTTCACCCTTATACAAGAACATATATATCAACTGTCTTTTCATTTTATATAGATAACTTGACTTTTCTTGTGATATGACAGTAAACTCAAGCAATCCAGAAACGCTCAATAGTTATTGTTACATGACAATTATATAAATGACGCTTAACTGTTTAGAAGAGAAGAACAGAAGAGCTTTAAGATTACGATTAATTGTTATCGAGCCACCTTAAATATGCCACACTAAATATGCCACACTAAATAGGCGTTGTATAAACTAACAAAGGATTAGATAGGAGATGAAATGAATCGGCAACTTTCTTCTTCTTGAATTGGGCAATTCATTCTATTATTTGATTAATCACCAAACGAACAAAAGAGAAATTCTGCTTCAGGTCACCTTGAATTTGCCTAAATAATAATAATTAATAATAATTAATATAATAATAATAATAATAATAATAATAATAATAATATAAAGAAATAGAAAGGATTCCGCAAGGGAAAAAGAGGAACACACGATTTACTGATTTCCATATAAATGAAAATCTGTTTATAGCATATCATGCCTTCCCTATGCGTGAAATTAACCATTGCTTTCTGTGGATGAGATATTACTATCTAGATACGTTTTGATTTTGATCTACTGGCTTTATCCTTTTAGAGTCTCTGTATCGCGGTTAAAATAATTTATATTTCCAAGTGGCAAACAGCTCTTTTCGAGGTACGTTGTGTAAGGTTTATGTCTTAGGTCGAGATTTCAATATCCTACATGAAACAAAAGCTCTTTGTATTTCACATAGGCGCTAATTATCATTTGGAAAAAAGTTATGCATTCAACTATTCCCCCTTCCAGCTATGCGGTAAATTTAGTACAGTAGAGTGGGCACTTTAACGTTTTGGTGAAGCAACCAATCTGAGTAGAAGGAAAAACTCGAATTCAAACCTGTTAAAGTCTTCTAAGAAACTGGACTTCGTGCAAGAGTTGCGTAAATATATTGTCAACTAGTAACTGGTTTCGCATCCCAAGTGTAAAAGGATTTTGGATGCTGATTTTAAGGTAGGAACACACTGATCACTTGGAAGTAGTTACTGACATCTCACCATGACAGTCGAATACAGCAACAGTGTAGTGAGAAACCACACACAACCGAAGCTCATACGTGCGCCAGTGTTTAAATATTGAGTGAATCACCCTCGGCAGTACCCTGATGAGGTGCTGTCAGGCACTGAGCAATAAACCAGCCCTGTCCATTTTAGACAAGAGCAGGGATTACGCTAATCCTTAAATATTTACCGGTCACATGACCGAAACCAGTGACACAGGAGTATTAACTCAATACAATCATCTTATTTGACTCTTCCTGGATTTATACTCATTAGTCAAGAGAAGTTAATTTATTGGCTGAGATAGTCATGTTTAACCACGATTATAGAGATTTATTTACAATTCTTTATAAGAAGTGAATTTTTTTTGAATTCTAGTTTTAATATCGAATAGAATATATCTCCTACGAAGATAAAGATGTCTTTCTTGATAAAACCCCATTTTCGTGTATGCCAGATAATTTCGCGTTTCTCTTGCCTCATCCCTTTCACAATAATTAAATTTTCTTAGTTTTTGAGAGTAATGAATATCCACAAACAAATCGACACTTAAATGAAAGTGGATTTTTTGCCTTATAAAAGTAGCATGTTTTTTTTGTTTGTTTTTTGTTGTTTTTTTTCTGTTCAATTAATCCTCTCCATAATGCTGAACTAGTGGAACCTTGGATATACCCAGTGGATATTTGTTTATATTACATCGTGATAATGTTACTTAAAAGCAATTGCTTAAGTAGTTCAATATGTAAAAGTATAATAATCTCTCTCTTCTCTCTCTCTCTCTTCTCTCCTCTCTCTCTCACACACACACACAACAAAATACACACACGACACACACACAAACACTTGTCTTTCTTTCATTTTTTCACCTTTTCATTATGTCGATTGAAACCGCATTAGTTAGCAATTCCACCGCGCTCACCCCCTCTCTCTATCTTTCCTCTACAATATTTTTTCCCTTCTTTATTATATTTTTTTGTGTAGCATGTCCTTCTTTCTTTATATTAAAAACGGAATTTAGCTGAGATGACGACACTCATAAAGATATAAGAATTTGATGGATAAACAATACCAGATTATCAGGAATTTACATTTTTGCATTTTATCTAGCAATTGATTGGACGGCGTCATTTTTTTTTAACCAGAGGTTATGTAAGATGATAACAGTCATAGAATTAAGGAACACGGAGTATTATTTATTATATATATTTTCTTCTTTTGGATTCCATTAATTTCATCTAATAAAAAAAGATCATTCGTTTAAGATTTACCAATTCTTCAACATTTTCTCCTATTCACTGCGGGATCTTTTTCCTGGATTCTTAAGCTTTTCATAAAATGCCTTAACTTCCAGGAACCATTTTCGAAAGATCCCTTAATCCCACATGCTGAAAGATTATTATTTATTTATTTTTTATTTTTAGGTAAACAACCAGCCGCTCTTTTGGCAAATTGGTAAAATGCCAGAACCTTTTTTTTTCTGTCCTCTGCCCACAGAGAATTTTCTCCGGAAATGCATTCACGTGATGTACATGTATTCACATGAATGATAATTAGAAAGACGTTAAGGGAATTGACATCTTCATAAGCAGAAATAGTTATGTATTTTCCAGAAGTTAGTGAAAACCCACGACTCCAAATGATAAACCATTTCTACTTAGAGTAACACAGACTCTAGATTTTACCTCATTATTCTTACTGACAGGACCTGTGGTATACCACAGTATATAAATTTAATTATTACATTTGCCTATTTTACTAAAGAGCTATTTTCCTTCTTTTTCATCTTTTCCTTATTTTCGATTGGCGTTTATCGCTTCCGCGCACTCATACCTCTCCCTATATTCACCTACTCTTTTTCTTTCTTTCTTTCTTATTATATATTTGTAGTATTTGTTACATAGCATACTTATCTTATTTGACGTATACCCAATTTATACCGTAAACGTATACATCTTTATTTTATTCTGTATTTACCTTGTCTTGTAGTCGAAGTATTTATTTCTTACTTTTTTCATAGTGTTGAGAAGCGCTTTCTTAATTGGGCTGATATCTAGATGTTTAACAGTCGATTACACTGGTTTACAAAGAAATTGAGGCAAGCACAAAATAGCTGTTTTAACCTAATTTGGGGGTGCTGAATTCAGATTTGAAATCCGTTTTTACTCATCACCTCTAGTTTTTTAGATATGCATACTGTACATGTTGTACACATACTGTACATAAAAGGTGTATATGCATTCAGCGGTTAATTTCTAATATGTGTGACTTATGTCTCTTTTTTAGTTATTATGCAATAACAATGTAAGTTGATAGCATTACATTATATATATATATATATATATATATATATATATATATATATATCAAGATGGATTTTGTAGTTAAGCATAGCCAACCACGTCTCAATCAACAGCCAGTAGTGCACTGGCAGTCAGCAGAATCTTAATAAAACATATTTCTAAACTGTCTGCGGTACTATGAATTGTGTACATTGTGGTCATCCAAGTATAATTTATTCGTCATTGTTCTTTATCTATCCTGTTTTATCGTAATAAGCTGCTGCAACTGTTGAAATAAGCACGTATATATCTGTATATACTAAAATGAGACTATTAAAAGACAGAAAACTAGAGGTGATAGAGCAAAATTGTTATTAAAATTGAATACAGCACACCCAAATTAGTAAAAAACACCTATTCATATTCTTCCCTTCAGACAAAAAATATTGTTTTGTAAACCAGTGTTATTTTACTATCTGCCTGGTCTGTCTTCTTAACCAAGTTTCTTCTTAAGGTATTCTAGGTGACTTGTATTTGTTTTTAGTGACAACACAAAAACACTTCTTTAGTGAATTCACATACTTATTTCATTTTTCTTCTTTTCTTTTTTTATCCGGAACACTCAACCATGTATGTGTGTTAGAATCTAGCTAAGGCGTCTTCATCCTTTAAGAGCTAGCAAGAAACTGACTATTTAACTAAATTATCTCACACTTGCACTGACAAACGGAAGCGGGTCAAATAAGGTAAGAGGACGTCAATAAAATCCCTATTGTAACAGCTGTTAATGGTTTATCTGTTTTTTCGAATTCAAATTCTCTACACAAACCGTACATAATTGATAGCACAAAAAGGTAAATCGTCAGCGTGCATAAGCCGTTATCAGCCAGACGGCAAGGGAGTCTATACGCTTTTCACAAGTACTAACCAAGGAGATTGTTTTATGTCTGAAGTTGGAGCGTCAAAAACTACCACCAGCTCCTTACTTTACTGCACAAATCCCTTACTTACTCAACGCAGAGTTGGTGAGTGTCGGCATCGAAACCAGGAACATTGTGGTTCCAAGTCGGACATTCTGATCTAAACCAGCCCATCAATTGTGCAACAATGTCCTTTTTCTTCTCTTTCTTGTTATAGTAAAAAACGGAATGGTCCATTATTTAGCCGAAATGACGACACTCATAAGAAATAAGAATTCGCGTGGATAAGCAATACCAGATAATCATCAGGATTTACATTTTTGTATTTCATATAGGATGGCGTCATTTTTACCCAGAAGGGGTTGCAATATGAAAACGGTCATACAATAAGGAACACGAGTATTAATATATATATAAAATAGATAAGATTTTTGGATGTTTGTTTTTTAAAAGCATTGTTGGATAAAGTATATATTATTACTTATATTTTTGTTTGAGGCAATTACAATGCGTAGATCGCCATAAAATTCGATAATATAGAAAAATTCATGACAATGAATCTCGACAAAGAATTTGTTCGTGTGTAGAACATCGTACAGACTGTTTCAACTTTATTAAGTTTCAGTTGAAACGGTCTGTACAATGTTCTACACACGAAACAATCTTTGTCGAGATTCACTTGTCATGATTTATTTTCTAAATTATCGAATTTTATGCCATATACGCATTGTAATTGCCTTCCAGCAAAATATAAATGATAATAATAAATATATATATATTATTGAAGAAATAGATACAACAGAAACCTACTCGAGTTTTCATCGCTAGAATCATCAGTGTATCTATTTCTTCAATAAATTGCTCTACTTTGTATTGACACTTTGTATTTGTTTTATCACGCGACTTAATCCCTTGATCCTGTGCACCTCCATCGATCGTGCCCATATGTCACCGGTAAGCCACCCTTGATATATATTATATAATATATATATATTATATATAAGTATATATATATATATATATATATATTTCACTTTGCGATATCCAATCAATTCATTCTCATAAAAAAAGATATTTCGTATTCAGATTTACCAATTCTTCAACGTTTTCTTCTATTCACTACAGACCTTTCCTGAATCTCTTAGCAAATTTCATTAATGCCTTTAAACTTCCAGGAATAATTTTTCGAAAGATCCCGTTAAATCCCACATGCTGAAGTAAACACCAGCCGCCTCTTTGGGCAAATGGTATATTGCAGAACTTTTTTTCTGTCCTCTGCCCACAGGATTTTCTCCAGAAATGCATTCACGTGAATTTACATTGTAATTCACATGAATGATAATAGAAGGACGTAAAAGGAATTGCCGTCTTACATAAGCAGAAATAGTTATTGTATTTTCCAGAAGTTAGTGATAAACCCCACGGACTCCAAATGCCGATATTCACAACATATAAAACCTTCAACAGTGTTTTCACGAAAATAAAGACTTACCTGTTAAAATAAGACATAAACTTAATTGTTCAGGATAATTTTTCACTATAAAGCCTACCCTTTAAATAACCCCCTGTTTGAGAGCGACAGACATACGGAAGAAATAAGTATCTTCAAATCACATCATGCGACAAAGACAGTGACATCCCGAAAATAAGCCCTAATGTACATTCGGAGTGGAATTCAATATTAAGCCCTGAGTTTATTTTTGGGAAAACACGGTTTCTTAGAACATTTGAATAACGCAACCACTAAATTTTAGGATGTACTAATATTAGCTTAAATATATATAATTTGATTCAGAAGTTTTCACTGAGGCGCTAATTGATCGTAAACTAGTCTATAATGGTTTGTTTTGTTGTTTTACGCATATCAACCCTTTCGGGTAATTTAAACCGAAAACAAGTCGTTTTATAAAGTTCCTTTATGCTTCAAGTTTCTTAATTATCTTAAAATTTGTATAAATAATTGTCATTAACTTCATTTGGTTTTTGATTTTTGGATTGGTTTGTTTAATGGTATAATAACCCTGTGGGTTATTATTTCCAAACATGTTAGAGTGTGCGATCAAATCTGCTACTCAAGTTTCCTTTTACAGGTGTCATTTTTTAAAATGTAAAATTTTGAATTTTTGTAGATGTATTTTATGTCTGATTCATAATTTCGATATATATTCATTCTCTATTAAGAAGCGATAAAATGGCATCCATGTTAGAATTTCAAACAATACCTGATTATTTAAAATTGAGCAACTCTGTCTTTGATACTGACATTTTTGCTTTCAATAGAAGAGAGAGGGGGAGAGGGGAGGGAGAGAGGAGAGAGGGAGAGGGAAAAGAGAGGAGGGAAAGAGAGAGGGGAAGAGAAAGAGAGAGAGAGAGAGGGAGAGAGGAGGAGAGAGAGGGAAGACAATTACAGTACTTCCAAAAGTCTCCAACTATCAAGAAATAAACATTGGTTCCATGCATTAAATATTCCATTTAATAAAGACATGAAGACCCGATTTAACGTAATCTATGCGTCTAAAATTAATGGAATCGGCTTCGCAATTAATTCATATCTTTTTCCTTCAATCTATGTAAATAGAAGGATCTAAAAGGTTCTTTCATCATGCATAAGCGCAACCGGTTCTAAAAGGACTCTGAATTCAAACTCTCTACCAAAACGATGATTAGAATGGATGTGTGAAAAGGCAATATCAAAGACCTACAATTTTCATAAGACAATATTACTTTGCATTCAATTCATTTAGCTTACTAATATCTATTTACTTAGGATTTAACGACTTAGTGTTCATGGATGGTTTTAGCAGGAGATGTTAATATGCAATTGCTGCATTTTGGGACCTTCTCGGTCAGATTTAAAGATGGTTAGGTAAGTTATAACATTAATTTACGTCATTTTGACATTTCAGTTTTTAGAATAAATAACTTCTTACCATTTAATTTTCAAAATCTAATCACAAATTTTGTCAAATAAGTCCGTGGCCATTTATTGCTGCTGGAGGTCCTTTTGAATGAGAAGTTACGATTAAGCTCCCGAAAACTTGCGTTTAATTCATGAGTTAATTTATCTGAAGATGACTTATATAAAGTAATTAAAATGATAGATAAGAAACACCTAAAAACAGCAGCCGAGTTACAGTGGTCTGAATGTTGTGATACACAATAAAGATAAGGAAAACAGTCTGAAATACCATAATTATCATATCAAGCCTCATTTCATAGATATACATAAAAATATATAATACCAATTGTATAACATCTTACACTTCCCTTGATTGAAAAAATAGAAGACTTCATGATAATACAAACTAAACGGTGTGTAGAAATTCCGATGCATTTTCACAAGAGTTAAGCACATTTCCATTATTGTATGTTCTATGACCTGATGGATGGGATCAGTAATGGTTTCCTTTGCTGACCGCTGTGAATCTCGCCTCAATAGAACAAGACTCTTCCTGGCTTTTGGAATGATGAGACTTCATAAGGGCCAAAGTGCTCATGAAAAGAGGCAAAACTTCAATTACTAAAGGAGCTGGTTTTATAACACTATCTATTTTTCCAACGTCTCTCATGGCTGATCCAAATATTTTCCATAGATAGGGAAAAAATAGATAGTGTATAACCAGGGCTTCCTTTGGTAATGGAAGTTTTGCCTCTTTTTTCATGAAGCACTTTGCCCTTATGAAGTCTCATTCATTCAAAACCAGGAAGAGTCTTGTCTATTGACGCGAGTTCACAGCGGTCAGCAAAAAAGGAAACCATTACTATCCATCCATTCAGGTCATAGAACATACAATAATGGAAATGTGCTTACCTCTTGTTGGAAAATGCATCGGAATTCTACACACTCGTTTTAGTTGTATTATCATGTAAGTCTTTCTATTTTTCAATCAAGGGGAAAAGTGTAAGATGTTATACATATTTCGGTATTATATATTTTTATGTATATCTATTGGAAAGAGGCCTTGATATTGAATAATTATTGGTTATTTCAGACTGTTTTCCTTATCTTTATTGTGTATACACAACTTTCAGACCAACTGTAATCTCAGGGCTTGTTTTAGGTGTTTTCTATCTATCATTTTAATACCTTTAAATAAGTCATCTTCAGATAATTAACTCATGAATTTCAACGCAAGTTTCGGAGCTAATCGTAACTTCTCATTTCAAAGACCTCCAAGCAGCATAAATGCCACCGGACTTATGACAAAATTTGTGATTAGAAAATTTGAAAAAATTAAATGTAAGAAGTTATTTATCTAAAAACTGAAATTGTCCCAAATGAGTAAATAATGTTATACTTACCTAACCATCTTAATTCTGACCGAGAAGTCCCAAAATGCAGCAATTGCATATTAACATCTCCTGCTAAACCATTCCCATGAACACTAGTCGTTAAAAATTCTAAAGTAAATAGATTTTAGTAGCTAAAATAAATTGAATGCCAAAAGTAATTATGTCTTATGAATTGTAGGTCTTTGATATTGCCTTTTCACCCCATCCAGTTCTATCATCGTTTTGGTAGAGAGTTTGAATTCAGGTCTTTTAGACCGGTTGCGCTTATCATGATGAAAGAACCCTTTTAGATCCTTCTTATTTATCCATAGATTGAAGGAAAAGATATGAATTAATTGCGAACCGATTCCATTAATTTTAGGACGATTCGAGATTACGTTTAAATCGGGTCTTCATGTCTTTTATTTAAATGGATATATGCATGGAACCCAAAATGTTATTTCTTGCGATAGTTGGAGACTTTTGGAATGTACTGTAATTTCTCTCCCCCCCTCTCTCTCCCTCTCTCTCCCTCTCTTCTCCTCTCTCTCTCTTTCCCTCTCTCTTCCCTCTCTCTTCCCTCTCTTCCCCTCTCCCTCTCTCCCTCCCCCTTCCCCTCTCTCTTCTAATTGAAAGCAAAAATGTAAGTATCAAGACAGAGTTGAAACTCATTTAAATAATCAGGTATTTGTTTGAGAATTCTAACATGGATGCCATTTTATCCTTCTTATAGAAATGAAATATATATCGAAAATTATGAAATCAGACATAAAATACATCTACAAAAATTACAAAATTTACATTTTAAAAAATGACCACCTGTAAAGGAAACTTGAGTAGCAATTTGATCGCACACTCTAACAATGTTTGGAAAAAATAACCCACAGGTTATTATACATTAAACAAACCAATCCAAAATCAAACCAAATGAAGTTAATGACAATATTTATACAAATTTATTAGATATTAAGAACTTGAAGCATAGGAACTTTTATAAAAACGACTTGTTCGGTATTTAAATTACCCGAAAAGGGTTGATATGCCGTAAAACAAACAAAACAAACCATTATAGACTAGTTTACGAATCATTACTCCTCAGTGAAACATTCTGAATCAAATATATATATTTACTATATTAGTACATTCCTTAAAATTTAGTGGTTGCGTTATTCAAATGTTTAAGAACCGTGTTTTTCCCCAAAAATAAAACCAGGGCTTATATTAATTTTTCACTCCGAAATGTAACATTAGGGCTTATTTTCGGGATGTCCACTGTCTTTGTCGCATGATGTGCATTGTGAAGAATACTTATTTCTTCCGTATGTCTGTCGCTCTCAACAAGGGTTATTTAAAGGGTAGGCTTTATAGTAAAAATCATTCCTGAAAATTAAGTTATGTCTTATTTTACAGGTAAGTCTTATTTCGTGAAAACACTGTTGAAAGGTTTTATATGTTGTGGTAATATCGGCATTTGGAGTCGTGGTTATCACTAACTTCTGGAAAATACATAACTATTTCTGCTTATGAAGACGGCAATTCCCTTACGTCCTTCTATTATCATTCATGTGAATACATGTAAATTCACGTGAATGCATTCTGTGGAGAAAATTCTCTGTGGGCAGAGGACAGAAAAAAAGTTCTGGCATTATACCAATTTGCCAAAAGAGCGGCTGGTGTTTACCTTCAGCATGTGGGATTTAAGGGATCTTTCGAAAATTATTCCTGGAAGTTAAGGCATTTTATGAAATTTGCTAAGAGATTCAGGAAAAGGTCCTGTAGTGAATAGAAGAAAAACGTTGAAGAATTGGTAAATCTGAATACGAATATCTTTTTTATTGAGATGAATTGATTGGAATCCGAGTGAAATATATATATATATATATATATATATAATATATATATATATATATATAATATATATAAAGGGTGGCTTACCGGTGAATATGGGCACGATCGATGGAGGTGCACAGGATCCAGGGATTAAGTCCATGATAAACAAATACAAAGTGCTCAATACAAAATAGAGCAAATTTATTGAAGAAATAGATACACTGATGATTCTAGCGATGAAACTCGAGTAGGTTTCTGTTGTATCTATTTCTTCAATAATATATATATATTATTATTATCATTTATATTTTTGCTGGAAGGCAATTACAATGCGATATCGCATAAAATTCGATAATTATAGAAAATAATCATGACAAGTGAATCTTCGACAAAGAATTGTTTCGGTGTGTAGAAACATCGTACAGACCGTTTCAACTGAAACTTAATAAAGTTGAAACAGTCTGTACGATGTTCTACACACCGAACAATTCTTTGTCGACATTCACTTGTCATGATTATTTTCTATAATTATCGAATTTTATGCGATCTACGCATTGTAATTGCCTTCAAGCAAAAATATAAATAATAATTTATACTTTATCCAACAATGCTTTTAAAAAACAAACATCCAAAAATTTATCTATTTATATATATATTAATACTCGTGTTCCTTAATTGCATGACCGTTTTCATATTGCAACCCCTTCTGGGTAAAAAATGACGCCATCCTATATGAAATACAAAAATGTAAATCCTGATGATTATCTGGTATTGCTTATCCACCGAATTCTTATTTCTTATGAGTGTCGTCACTTCGGCTAAATAATGGATCATTCCGTTTTTACTATAAACAAAGAAAGAGAAGAAAAAGGACATGTGTTGCACAATTGATGGACTGGTTTAGATCAGAATGTCCGACTTGGAACCACAATGTTCCTGGTTCGATGCCGACACTCACCAAATCTGCCAGATTTGTGCAGTAAAGTAAGGAGCTGGTGGTAGTTTTGACGCTCCACTTCAGACATAAAAACAATCTCCTTGGTCTAGTACTTGTGAAAAGCGTATAGACTCCCTTGCCGTCTGGCTGATAACGGCTTTAGGCCACGCTGACGACTTTACTTTTTTGTGCTATCAATTATGAACGGTTTGTGTAGAGAATTTATTTGAATTCGAAAAAACAGATAAACCATTAACAGCTGTTAACAATAGGGATTTTGATTGACGTCTCTAACCTTATTTTGACCCCGCTTCCGTTTGTCAGTGCAAGTGTGAGATAATTTAGGTAAATAGTCAGTTTCTTGCTAGCTCTTAAAGGATGAAGACGCCTTAGCTAGATTCTAACACACATACATGGTGAGTGTTCCGGATAAAAAAAGAAAAGAAGAAAAATGAAATAAGTATGTGAATTCACTAAAGAAGTGTTTTTGTGTTGTCACTAAAAACAAATAACAAGTCAACTAGAATACCTAAGAAGAAACTTGGTTAAGAAGACAGACCAGGCAGATAGTAAATAACACTGGTTTACAAAACAATATTTTTTGTCTGAGGCAAGAATATGAATAGGTGTTTTTTACTAATTTGGTGTGCTGAATTCAATTTTATAAACAATTTTGCTCTATCACCTCTAGTTTTCTGTCTTTTAAATAGTCTCATTTTAGTATATACAGAGTATATACGTGCTTATTTCAACAGTTGCAGCAGCTTATTACAGATAAAACAGGATAGATAAAGAACAATGACGAAATAAATATACTTGGATGACACAATGTACACAATTCATAGTACCGCAGACAGTTAGAAATGTTTCTTAGATGATCTGCTGACTGCCAGTGCACTACTGGCTGTTGATTGAGACGTGTTGGCTATGCTTAACTACCAAAATCCATCTTGATATATTATATATATATATATATATATATATATATATATAATGTAATGCTATCACTTACATTTATTGCATAATAACTAAAAAAGAAGACATAAGTCACACAATATTAGAAATTAACCCTGAATGCATATACGCCTTTATGTACAGTATGTGTACAACATGTACAGTATGCATATCTAAAAAAAATTAGAGGTGATGAGTAAAAACGGATTTCAAATCTGAATTCAGCACCCCCAAATTAGGTTAAAACAGTTATTTTTGTGCTTGCCTCAATTTCTTTGTAAACCAGTGTAATCGACTGTTAAACATCTAGATATCAGCCCAATTAAGAAAGCCGCTACTCAACAAACTATGAAAAAAGTAAGAATAAATACTTCGACTACAAGACAAGGTAAATACAGAATAAAATAAAGATGTATACGTCTACGGGTATAAATGGATATACGTCAAATAAGATAAGTATGCTATGTAACAAATACTACAAAATATATAATAAGAAAGAAAGAAAGAAAAAAAGAGTAGGTGAAATATAGGGAGAGGTGTGAGTGCGCGGAAGCGATAACGCCAATCGAAAATAAGGAAAAGACGAAAAGAAGGAAAATAGCTCTTTAGTAAACATAGCAAATGTAATAATTAAATTATCATACTGTGGTATACCCACAGGTCCTGTCAGTAAGAATAAATGAGGTAAAATCTAGAGTCTGTGTTACTCTAAGTAGAAATGGTTTATCATTTGTAATCGTGGTTTTCACTAACTTCTGGAAAATACATAACTATTTCTGCTTATGAAGATGTCAATTCCCTTAACGTCTTTCTATTATCATTCATGTGAATACATGTAAATTCACGTGAATGCATTTCCGGAGAAAATTCTCTGTGGGCAGAGGACAGAAAAAAAAAGGTTCTGGCATTTTACCAATTTGCCAAAAGAGCGGCTGGTGTTTACCTAAAAATAAAAAAATAAATAAATAATAATCTTTCAGCATGTGGGATTTAAGGGATCTTTCGAAAATGGTTCCTGGAAGTTAAGGCATTTTATGAAATTGCTAAGAGATCCAGGAAAAGATCCCGCAGTGAATAGGAGAAAATGTTGAAGAATTGGTAAATCTTAAAACGATGATCTTTTTTTATTAGATGAATTGAATGGAATCCAAAAGAAGAAAATATATATATAATAATACTCGTGTTCCTTAATTCTATGACTGTTATCATCTTACAATAACCTCTGGTTAAAAAAATGACGCCGTCCCAATCATTCTAGATAAAATGCAAAAATGTAAATCCTGATAATCTGGTATTGTTTATCCATCGAATTCTTATATCTTATGAGTGTCGTCATCTCAGCTAAATTCCGTTTGTAATATAAAGAAAGAAAAAGGACATGCTACACAAAAAATATAATAAGAAGGGAAAAAATATTGTAGAGGAAAGATAGAGAGAGGGGGTGAGCGCGTGGAATTGCTAAAGCTAATCGGTTTCAATCGAAATGAAAAGGTAAAAAAAATGAAAGAAAGACAAAAGTGTGTGTGTGTGTGTGTGTGTGTGTGTGAGAGAGAGAGAGAGAGAGAGAGGGGGAGAGAGATTATTATACTTTTTACATATTAAACTACTTAGCAATTGCTTTTAAGTAAACATATCAAACGATGTAATATCAAATTATCACACTGAGGTATATCCACAGGTTCCACTAGTTCGCATTAATAGGAGAGGATTATTGAACAGAAAAAAAAACACCAAAAAAAAAACAACAAAAAAACATGCTACTTTTATAAGGCAAAAAATCCCACTTTCATTTAAGTGTCGATTTGATTTGTGGATATTCATTACTTCAAAACTAAAAAATTTAATTATGTGAAGGATGAGCAAGAGAAACCGGAAATTATCTGGCATAACGAAAATGGGGTTTTATCAAGAAGACATCTTTATCTTCGTAGGAGATATATTCTATTCGATATTAAAACTAGAATTCAAAAAAATTCACTTCTTATAAAGAATTGTAAATAAATCTCTATAATCGGTGGTAAACATTGAACTATCTCAGCCAATATAATTACCTTCTTATTGACTAAACTGAGTATAATCCAGGAAGAGTCAAATGAAGATGATTGTATTGAGTTAATACTCCTGTGTCCACTGGTTTCGGTCATGTGACCGGTAAGATATTTAAGGATTAGCGTAATCCCCGCCCTCTTGTCTAAAATGGACAGGGCTGGTTTTATTGCTCAGTGCCTGAAGCACCTCATCAGGGTACTGCCGAGGGGATTCACTCAATATTTAAACACTGGCCACGTATGAGCTTCGGTTTGTGTGTGGTTTCTCACTACACTGTTGCTTGTATTCGACTGTCATGGTGAGATGTCAGTAACTACTTACCCTAAGTGATCAGTGTGTTCCTACCTTCAAAATCAGCATCCAAAATCCTTTATACACTTGGGATCGAACACCAGTTACTAGTTGAACAATATATTCACCAACTCTTCCGCACGAAGTCAGTTTCTTAAGAAGACTTTAACAGGTTTGAATTCAGAGTTTTTCCTTCTACTAGATTGGTTGCTTCACCAACGTTAACGTGCCCACTCTACTGTACTATTTACCCATAGCTGGAGGGGGAATAGTTGAATGCATAACTTTTCCAATGATATTAGCGCTATGTGAAATACAAAGAGCTTTGTTCAGGATTTGAACTCGACCTAAGACCATAACCATTACACAACGTACCTCGAAAAGAGCTGTTGCCACTTGGAAATATAAAATTATTTTAACCCGATACAGAGACTCTAAGGATAAAGCCAGTAGATCAAATCACGTATCTAGGTAGTAATATCTCATCCACAGAAAGCAATGTTAATTCACGCATAGGGAAGGCATGATATGCTATAAACAGATTTTCATTTATATGGAAATCAGTAAATCGTGTGTTCCTCTTTTTCCCTTGCGGAATCCTTTCTATTTCTTTATATTATTATTATTATTATTATTATTATTATTATTATTATTATTATTATTATTATTATTATTTAGCAATTCAAGGTGACCTGACCAGATTTTCTTCTTTTGTTCGTTGGTGATTAATCAATAATAGAATGAATTGCCCAATTCAGAAGAAGAAAGTTGCCGATTCATTTCATCTCTAATCTAATCCCTTTGTTAGTTTATACAACGCCATATTTAGTGTGGCATATTTAGTGTGGCATATTTAGTGTGGCTCGATAACAATTAATCGTATCTTAAGCTCTTCTGTCTTCTCTTCTAAACAGTTAAGCATCATTTATATAATTGTCAATGTAAACCTTAACTATTGACGTTTCTGGATTGCTTGAGTTTACTGATCATATCACAAGAAAAGTCAGTTATCTATACAAAATAGAAAGGACAGTTGATATGTATGTATCTATGTACAGGGTAACCCCGCCCCCCAAAAATGAACAGAGCCCAAATAAATCTATTTAATCTTATCGACGTCTATTAAATTTGTGGGTTCTGTTTTTTTTTTGGGGGGGGGCGGGGGTCATCCTATAGGTATTTATGTATGTGGACAGTGGAGGGCTGCGATATGCAGGGGTGCTGAACTGTTTGAAGTAGCCAGGGTGAAGCGGGCAAGACCCAAGACAGAAAACGTGAAACTCCGACCGCCGACTCTGGAGTTGTGTGGATCTGTGAGGTCAGGCCCTGTTGTCAAAGTCAAGCCTTGTTAATTACTTGAAATCACATGAGAGCAATCCGACTGCAATTTTTGTCTCTCCCATGCCACAATCTAATTCCCAACATGAAAAATTTTCATGTCCCTGCTACACTAAAGTGTGGTGGTCTCAGGCGTCACATGAGAGTTCACAGTGATGCATATACCATGTCTGTCGTCTTAGTCAACACTGATCGTCATGAGTGCAGAATTTATTCTAAGATATGCATGTTGCTGGAGGGCTGATGAGTCATCAACGAGCTCACGAACGGACAATGAATAAAGGAGTGGCATTCGTCTGACTAGACGTTGCGATCAACGGAGGAAATTACGAAAATAAAGCAGTTATCGAGAAAATAGATATCTATACACATTCACTATTACTGAGACTAACTTTTGGGGCAAAAATTACAAAGCTTTCATTTATATTCATGAAGATATTTAAAAATAAAAATAACATTTAGATAAGATTAAAATTCTTCTTAATATCCGTGAATGTCCGTTAAACAGAATATTGAAGCGTAAAACTATTACTTGTTTCTTCCTTTTTTCAGGCCGGATTAACATAAGGTATTTTAACGTGGGTGTTTTATGGGGCATCCAGCGAGCTTTCAACTCGGTATTCAGTAGTTACGGATCGCCAAGACTCGCTTGCTAACCATTACACGACATTTTCTTTTTCTGTTTGCTTTTCCTCCTCTACCTATGAGACGCTGGGTAGCCGCTTCTTGTATAAGATGGTTCTGATAACATCCACTCATTCAATGACTTACTCTACCTATCCTGGGTCCAATGACCTAAATAGACCGTAACTTCCTCCCTCTCTCTATATATATATTGATTAACTACTCGTTATATATGTTAGTTTCTCTGTGAGTCTAAAGAGAGAGATTGGAAGGTGTGAAATGGTGATTGAACTTTATCTGTATGATAATTTTCATCAACAACTAGAAGGGCTTGATTATAGATAACATACAAATAAATTGGGAAGTTAAATTTCCGTCTCACACTCAGCCCCCAATCTCTCTTTTACCACAACAGAGAAACTAACATATATAACGAGGAGGTAATCAAGATATACATAGAAAGGGAGAAAGTGACAGGCAGAATGTGATTAAGAGACGGGTCAGTTCTTGACTTAATTGCAAATTACGACTAATGAGAAGCATTTAAACTAGATTTTTTCAAACATAACTCAATCCTAAAACAAAGGAATATCTTAGTATAACTTTGGTGTCAATAAAATATTTTAGTATGGATTTTTGTGCCATTAAATTAAACAGGAACAGGTCTTTAGCAAACAATCATTGATTGCAGCAAATCAAATAAATATCAAAAGTTTTACAATATTTTGGTAAGACTCATGATCGAAACAGTTGAAGCCGTGGGAGTTGCTTTAGTTGTTTGTAGGCATTTACCTAACACGTTCGTTACAGGTAGGATGTAACACAAGGTCGCTAGTATGGGGGCATCCAGCAGGGATCGAACTTACTATTCAGTAGTAATGGACATGTAAGACTACCAATATATCATGATGGAACATCCATAATTTACCCAACCCATTCGTCACGGGTAGGATAAGAAACAATGTCGGAAGTATGGATTATTAAGCGAGGATGGAAATCACTATTCAGTAGTAATGGATCTGCGAAACTAGTTTTCTAACACTT
This sequence comes from Doryteuthis pealeii, assembly GCA_023376005.1. Taxonomy (NCBI): domain Eukaryota; kingdom Metazoa; phylum Mollusca; class Cephalopoda; order Myopsida; family Loliginidae; genus Doryteuthis; species Doryteuthis pealeii. The sequence continues at coordinate 128,615,759 of CM042143.1, read as the reverse complement.
ACACCACAGCATAACACCCGAGCCCCTTTAGTTGATAGTATGATGGTGCGTTGCCAAGTTGTGAATTGTTCCACTCAGTGAGTGAGTTGAAAGACTAACAGATGAAGGAGTGTAGTTTAATCATTAAGGTCTACAGGAGTTTGAAAATAAATGCTAAGCCCCTTGTGACCAAATATCTTACGTGTCTATTGTGCCTTCTTTATTTACAATGACGACTGCTACTTAAACTTGAGTTGGCTACTTATTTCGTTCCGGAGTTTGCCACAAAGACACTTTGGTATTTTGTCATAAAACCAATACATTTTTAGTGCCGTGAATTTTTAGGCATGGTGACAAGCCCCGCCACCTAACAAAACCCCTTTTGGTACCGTGACCATAATATTATAACGTTACAGGAGCAATGCAATTTAATTCGAGTTCGAACTGGACCATAACGCCGCGGAAGTAACTAAAAAACACCTGTGCAAAAAGTGGAGGCACAGTTGATTACAGTTGTAATATTACGAGAAGTTATCTACCTTGATATTATTGATAATATGAGTATAAATCTTCCGTATTAAGACGCAGGGTATAAGTTGTAAGACCCCAGAACCATTTAGATATTGCCATTATTAATCGGCCGGAAGGAAGTAAAAGTTTGGTAAGTGTAATTTTAATTAGGATTTCTTTTCTTTATGACTAATTTGTTTTATACGTTTATTCGATTTTGTTGTTATTGTTCTATCATTTCTTGGACTACTGTTTCGGCCGATGTACTCTCCTACCTTTTTCAGGTATTTCTTGTCAAACACGGGGATCTTCTTGCGAACTCGAGAGATCTTCTTGTTGTAATCGGGAGCCTTCACGGAACTTTGAATTTATTCAATCTACGGGGGTAGACTGTTCTCATTCCGCTAAACATGACCGGGTACAAGAGTAAAGCTATGTTAAATATTCTATATTATTATCACCCTTGGTCAGAATTGAACCTTCAACTTACAGATAAATCTCATTTATAACTATTAATTCAACCCATATATCCGTTGCGCCATGTTTTCAACTGGTCACAAAAAGATATATCCAAATTCGTCCAGGATCTGAGTTGAGACAAATGCCAGTGATTACGATGTTTTGAGTTTCGACTGTAAAAAATGAAGTACAAGGATACAGAAGATCTCAAAATAAAACATCAGTTAAAATTGAAAATTCTCTTTGTTCTTTCTTGAAACTGGTACAACATTAGAGTAATCAGATTGTTGAAGAAATTTTGCTGGAACTGTATGAACCTCGACGATCAGGCAAGGTCAGATCGGCACGAAACACTTGATTGTAAGTCCGTGATTCAAGCCATAGAGGCAAGTCCGGCGAGTAACACCTGGAGAGTGTCAGGCGAGCTTGGCACTTCACAATCCAGTGCGATTGATCATGTTCACAGTACAGAACCTCGACGATCAGGCAAGATGAAGTAGGCCAAAAAACCGTATATTATGAGACCGTGATTTTAGCCATAGAGGCAAATCCAGTGAGTAGCACCCAGGGAGTATCAGGCGAGCTCGTTATCTTACAATCCAGTGTGGTTGGTCACCTTCGTGACCTTGGCAAAAGTATCCAGAGTTGTGGAATTGAACTTCTTCATGTTATCCAAATATTGCAAAACTTTTAACTCACCCAAGTATTTTTACGCTAAGCATATATCTGTGCTAGATACCAATATAGAATTTATATATAATTATGCGCATATACACCCCTTCCCTCCCAAAAAAAATTCTGATTTGCTAAAACAACACACAGACTACAAATTTAGAATCAGCGCAGGCGATTTAGTTCAGCATCGGTTGTCAGATCTGAACAAAAAAATGTATATTTGTTGCTCAACTTAATTAAGGTGCGTACAAAACACGAGTGGTAATATATTGATTCGGAGGAATAATAATAATAATAATAATAATAATAATAATAATAATAATGCCAGCCAATAACAGCAGATGCTACATATGGATAAACAGCGTTGCACGTGAAAAGACTTGGACATGGTTAAGAATAGGAAACCTCAAAAGTGAAACTGAATCGCTGATAATTGCTGCACAAAATAATGTCATAAGACCATAGTATATAGAAGCCAAAATTAATAAGACACAACAAAACAGTAAATGTCGACTGCGAGGTGACAGGTATGAGACCATAAACCATGTTTTAAGCGAATATAGCAAACTAGCACAACGGGAATACAAAGCTAGGCACGACTGGGTTGGGAAGGTGATCTACTATGAATTAAGCAAAAATTAAATTTTCACCATACAAAAAAATGGTATATGCATGAACCAGAATCTTTTCTTGAGAATGAAACATCAAATTCTCTGTGACTTCGAGATAAAAAACTTATCACAGGCAGGAGACCAGATCTAGTAGTGATTAACAAAAAAAAAAAACGGAACTTGTCCTCTAGTAGATTTTGTAGTTCCAACTGATCACAAGGTGAAGATGAAAGAAAACTAAAAGGTAAACAAATACCTGGACCTTGCTAGATAATTGAAAAAGCTATAAAATATGAGGGTGAAAGTGATACCAATTGTCGTTGGTGCACTAGGAATGGTCCCCAAAAGCTTAGAAAAATGACTAGAGGAACGAGAAATCAGAGGAAGAATTGAGACAAACCAGACAACAGCATTGCTGAAATCGGCCAGAATACTCAGAAGAGCCCTGGAGACATGAGGAGACTTATTGTCACTGGTGTGAAAAAATAATATAATAATAATAATAATAGTGTACATATTAATAGTTGTATTCCTAAATTGTACGACCGTCACCATCTTGTAACACACTCTGGTTAAAAATGAGACCGTCCAAATAAGTGTTTTCAATTCAGATAAATAATGGACCATTCCGTTTTTATTATAAAAAACGAAAGGGAAGAAATGGGAATGCTACTCAAAAAAAATATCATAAGAAAGAAAAAAGAAAGAAAGTGAGGGGTTGAGCGGGCAGAAGCAATATCGCTAATCTGTTTGAATTGAACATAATGAAAAGATATGAAGAAGGAAAGAAGAAAAAAGAATGAGAGGGTATTATACATTTTAGATATTGAACTATTTAGCAATAGCTCTTAAGTAAACATATCAAACGTTGTAACAATTAAATTATAATACTGTTGTATATCGACATGTCCTGTTAGTAATAATGATAATTCTGTATATACTGTTTTTTTGTGTATGAACAATACGCTTCTACCTAGGATTATATTGTGGTGACTTCCGTGTCCATTGTGAACACGAATTTGCAGTGTTTTCTGTCCGAAAATATACATAATCATATTAATCGGGAATGAATGGGGGGGGGGGCAAATATAAGTAAAGGAAACTGTGAAAAGAGAGTGCAGAAAAGGACATATATATATATATTTACCAACCCCTCCGCACGAGCAGGATGTGACACAAGGTCAATTTCTTAATCGGAGTTCTACGGGTTTGAATTCAGAGTTTTCCTTCTCCTAGACCGGTCGCCTAACCAGGGTTAAAGAGCCCAGTCTGCCCTACTATTTATCCATAGCTGGAGGGAGAGCAGGATTCATACCTTTCCCAAGGGTATTAGCGCTAAGTGAAATGCAATTACCACATCAAGGATTTGAACTCGGGGCGACGAATCCATTTCCCATGATTTAACCATTACACCACGCGCTTCCCACATATAGAAGATTAATAAAATAAAGGTAAAGAAAAAAATGAAACAAAATGTATGATTGATTGATTTTAACGTTATGTAAACCTATATAGGGTAATTTTATATCAAGACGTTAGGGAATCGCGTTCATAGTAGGTTCACATCTACATTTTTGTCGTTTCTTAAGAGTTTTTTTTACCCGGTCCTATCAAATACACATAATATCTAAACTGATGATTTGAACCATAGATTGAGCCCAAAAAGATATCACCCCGGGTCAGAGTTGATATTGGACTAATGACAATAAAGGGGTGCTCTACACTCGTCAGATATCCAGAACTCGAGCCTCACCGTCAGATGTTGTTTACGGTCACTCACAGGATATCTTTTGGGGGAGTTCTTACACCTCAGCAGTCAGCCACACCACCAGGACGGGAAAAAGAAAATAATATATATATTATATTGTTAATATGGAAGCTATATTTCTAAGCAGAGAGTGCACAATATCATTAATAGAGTGGTTATATTTAAGTTAACATAGCGTGGACATGGAGTCAACCCCTGGTTACTGGAGGTTTCTCGCCTATGCGATCTTCAGATTTGTCAGAATAGTAGCATAGTAGCATAGGCGAGAAACCGTCAGTAACCAGATGTTGACTCCATGTCCACGCTACCTTTTTATAATATATATATATATATATATATATATATATATGGTTGGCACTTGAAGATACGGTAGTGAGCCAACGTACATATATATTTTAGTATCTATTTATTTGCATGGAAACAAGTCTGCTACCATCGGTTTCAGCTATGCACGCTTAATTGTTTAAGCAGAGCAATCGTCGGGCAGCGAAAATGTTTTGAAAATGATAAAAATATGGTCAAATATATTGGGCGTTTGATTAACTGTATCCGTGTGTCGCTTGGTTACGGATACTAATATATATATATATATATATATATATATATATATATATATATATATATATATTAGTATCCGTAACCAAGCGTAAATGTATCTTAATCCAACAAGGATTCCCTCCACACAAGCTAGGAAACTGTCTGAATTAAAATGGATCATTAGACTAGACACGCACAGGAATGGCCTTAACACAGACAACGGCACATTAAAGGTATACACCTATTTCAAAGACACCCCATACCACCTACCCATGACCTCTATCAGATTACTACACACACAGTACAAACTCATTAATCACCAACTAACCAATCAGCATCAAGCACCTCCATATTATTCAAACGGACAGCAAACAGCCAGAAGATTACTACAATTCACGGTCTTGAAGAAGGGATGTCACTATCCTGAAAATTAACCACTACGTTTAAATAAAAGAAAGTAAAAAAAAACTACCGAGTTTTCTGATATTTATTCCTAGATTAACATATGGTAACAGCATTATTATAATATAGCACTTGAATGCTTCACACTAATGCACAGACCTGGTATATGTATTTCCAAAAAACGGATACAGATACAAAAATATATCTCCAATATATATACTCACTAGAAGCATACGGAGACTCAAAATCAACAACTATATATATATATATATATATATATATATATATATAATGGGCCGGGTTAGCTCAGTCGGTAGAGCGTTCTTCTAGAGACCACAACAAGGTTCCTAGTTCGATACCGCCAACTCAGCATATGAGTAGCATAGGGATCTGTGCGGTAAAGTAAGGAGCTGATGGTAGGTGTGGCGCTCCACCTCAGATGCTAAAACAATCTCCTTGGTCTAGCGCTATTGAAAAGGGGATAGACTCCCTCGTTGACTGGCTGATACCGACTTTAGGCCGCCCCGTCGACTTTACTTTTTTTAATATATATATATATATATATATGGGTACTTTATCTGTAAGTAACAGTGCTCAATATCATGGATAGATCATTTATATCTAGGTTTGGGTAGTGGGGATATGAAGACAATTGGTTACTGAAAGTTTCTTGCCTATGTGATTATTCAAACTAAGTCTTGGTTTGAATAATCGCATAGGCGAGAAACTATCAGTAACCAAGCACCGTTTACCCCATATCCACGCTACCTTAATTTACACACACACACACACACACATATGTATATATTTATTTATTTATATATAAAGACAATTAATGGAGTGAACAATGGAAAAGTTTAAAAATGTGTTACATTAAAATTCTTTATGAAGAGATAGAGTAAAAGAAAGGTTATAGAGAGGATACATAAAAAACATTCTGTACATTCTGTTTTTTTTTTTCATAGGAAACACACCCACGATTGTATTGCGTTTAGATAAGATAACGTTAATAAACATTGGAGATTGGTAGGGATAAGGGAGAAAATGAGAAGATACAGACAAAGAAAGGAAAAAGGGTAACTGATAATCTTAATGGTCATCACCTGTTAAAATCCCGGATGATGTAAATCTCTGTTTTTTAAGGGAGTTTCGTAATTTTGCGATCTGTAGCACAGGAATGGGAACAATTTGGTATGTGCTGATATCAAGACTATATTTAGTTATTTACTAAGGTTAGTTGTGCTTAGAACAAAGATACATTTATAGGGCAACTGGTTAACTTAATATACAAAAAAACCCTGCATTTTTGTACGTTTTCTCAGATAAATTGCTGCATTTGCTTATTATATGTTTCACATATAATAACCGAATATAACAATTTGTTTCAGAAGAAAATCCATGACTGGCTGGAAAGGATGATCTAGTGAAAACTATTTATAGTGAACTACAAAGTATTGTAATTTTAGGAATCGTTCACATGCCGAGGAAAATTCTGTATATGAAGAAAGCTAAGGATTTCTTTTTTGTTACCCAATATAATTTGAGTCTATTTTCTGATGTTTTCAGAGCAGAATATGTACAAGCATCTCTCTAGAATGATTTAGAGAAAGAGGGAATGATTGCTTTTTTATCATCTGAGGAACATGTCTGAAATATAATCATGAGGAACATGTCTTGAATATAATCAAA
>CM042143.1:128596629-128604129 GCA_023376005.1 Doryteuthis pealeii | reverse complement strand
TAAAATCACGTGGCTGACGCTTGCCTATCAAAAACGCATGAAACAGCCAATCATCGGAGACTAAGAGTCTGGGAAGTAAAAATACTTCAGTTTTTATTCTGCTCTATTTGCCGCATTTTTATTTAAGTTTTTTTTTTATCGAAACGATTGTTTTTCGCATATCATTTTTCTGCCTTGAACATAAACCAACGGCGCATCACTAGACTCTATCCAGCTGTTTTAAATATTGATACATACGCAAATGCTCTTTCATTAAATATGATGTCAGATGGTTCTACCTGCTTATTATAGAAAATGGGTCCGGTTTAGCTCAGTCGGTGGAACACCTGCTTGGAATCGCAGGTTCTAAGTTCGATACCGGTCCCTGCAAACGCAGCGTATGAGAGCACATATTTGGTAATCTGATCTGTGCGGTAAAGTGGGAAACTGCGGTCGGGTGGTGCTCTACCTGTATGTACCTGTGTGCGCGTGTCTATGTAAAGTCGTCGGGCGGCCTAATGTCGGTATCAGCCTGACAGCGAGGGAGTCTATCCCTTTCACTAGCGCTAGACAAGGAGATTATTTTAGCGTCTGAGATGGAGCGCCACACCTACCATCAGTCTTTTAATTACCGCACAGATCACTATGCTACTCATACGCTGAGTTGGCGAGGCCGGTATCGAACTAGGAACCTTGTGGCTTCTAGCCGAACGCTCTACCTGACTGAGCTAACCCGGTCCATGTGTTTTGCACGAAAGCAAGCGAGGCACACATGCACAACATATACATGCACACACCATACACATACATACACACACATACACACATACCAACGAACCCATATAATACTTGACAAATCTTAACCATTATTACTTTAATCTTTTATGAAAGGAATTATTTTATTGTGATTTTACGCCATGCAAAATCTTCGCGATGTTTCCCTCTTTTTGAAGTGGAAAAATAAATAAAACATTAAAGGAAAATCTTATATACAATCCGGAAATAAATAAGACAACTTTTTGTATTTTTAGAAAAATTCCATCTTAATATGTTACTTGCTTGTTTAGCCCATAAAAATTATCTGCTTTATTTAATATTTAACTGAAGATATTTTCTTGCGGCTAAAAATAACATTTCTTTTGCGTTTTATTTGAAAAACAAGATGTTTATCTAACCTCTGATATAAGAAATATATAAGAAATAAGTTAAATATGTCATTCAATTAATCATTATGTATACAGTGACTCAGTAAATTCAGTAGGTAAAGAAAATCAAACCGGAATCATTGGTTTATTTGAATTGTTTTACGAAATAGTTGATTATCTCCCTTGTACAAAGATCTTTAACACTAGCCCAAATGTTACAAAGAAATAGAAGCAGGGCTCATCAAATTTGAACTTTTTACAAGTCATTATGGAAATATAGCTCTAAGAAAAACAACAAAGTATTTGTGTTCGTTTACTAAAAATATACATCGGAACAAGAGACAGAAACTTATCAGATCAAGTCAAGAAACACTCAAATTGAACCCAGATCCAGAATAACATCTACCATTACAGATCCAGATAACGTTGAAGATAGAAAATACAGAATATAAGATACAACTACGCAGATAAAATAAGAGCTTCCCAGATCTACTAGAACATAAAACTAAGTATTCAAGATAAGTATAAGATACCAAACGAAACGCGGCTATATAACACACACACACACACACACTTATACATATATATATATATATATATATATACGTGTTTCTCTCTCAGCTGGAGGTAGCCTGCTAAGTCTGGCCACACTGACATGGCACGTCGAAACACGGTGTCTGTGGATATGCTCTCAAACCTGGTAGAGCTCTTTGGAAAATGATTTAGCTGACGGTCACCGTATTCACAAGACTCTGTTATTTACGCATATGACCTCTAAGCGACCGTAAAATATATATACCTATGTATGTATTTATCAGTAAAAATATGCTTCATGCTAGTAGGTGCTGATGGCCGAGGCATTAGGGAATCTGACTGAGGAAAAACCAGTCGTGTTTCGCTCCGGCTTGAGTAGTCAGAAAGCCAGCTACACTGGAGAGGGTATACGTCAAAATACAATGATTTTGGAGACTATAATCATCACACACACACACACACACACACAATATATATATATAATATATATATTATGAATACAATAAATCTATGAATTAAATTAAACTTCCCCCTCTGACATTTTGCATTGATTTCCATGTTGTTTTAAATGATGTGAAATAACTTCAACCATAACAGATCCATATAAAGTAATAATTCGTTTCTGTGTTGTTAGTTGCATGTTTAATAGAAATATGAGTTAGTAACAATGATCATGTAAAGTCTTTTCTATTTTTGTTTATTTCTCATCTCCGCTTCATTTGAATCTGTAAATGAAGAACAAGTATTGTTAAAGAAACAAGAGACTCATGTTTTATTTTTAAGTGAGAAACATATCGTGTCATTCATGTTCAGATAAAAACAAACAAAAAAACTTTCAAATTCTAATTAAATGGAACTTTAGTTAATAAGAAATTTGACTTTGGTAAAAGATTATTTAAAAAAAAAGACATTTTCTTATTTCTTTATACGTAACATTGTTAAACTAGTTAGTTAGAAAATACATTTCCACTAAGAGTTTCTGGATAGAAGACTTTTCATTCTTGGTAGAAAAGGTTTTTATAACGAACAATCTATGAATGAAGACTGAAATTTACGTACACCTAATTTTTTGGCTAAGAGCATCATATATTAGATTTTAAATCATAGCCATGCGCAGCTCATTAGGGATCCTTTTTGTATGTAGGTCTACATTGCAAGGACTTGACGTTCTGTGGTAAATTTTGAGAGGGAAGTGGTGGGGGAGTAAAGAATCGAAACAGCTTAGGCAGGCAATTTTTTCCTACATAAAGTTTTTTTTCAGATAATTTATTGGAATGAATATCTCCAAAATAACTACGCATTTGATAGGCGTGGTCGATGGAACAGCTGAGAGTGTTATGTTCAACAAATTCTAATATCTAATCATGTACTACTTTCTTCTTCTTTTTTCTTCTTCTTTTATATATTATTATTATTATTATTATTATATATATTTACTCTTTGAATTTTCACATCAGCATTAGCTGATGGTCTTTACTGGAGTCTGAGTGACAGCAAGTCTCCTCGGTCTCCAGGACTCTTCTGAGTATTCTGGCAGATTGCAGCAGCGCAGTGTTCTGAATGTATCAACCCTTCCTCTGATATCCAAACTTCCAAACCCTTTTCTAATCCTTTTGGGACTTTCAAGTGCACCAACTACAATTGGTATAACTTTGACCTTCATATTCCATAACTTTTTCAGTTCTCTGTCAAGGTCGAGGTATTTGTCCATTTTTTTTTCTTTCTTTAACTTCACACTGTGATCTGCTGGCACTGCAAAATTCTACCAGTTGACAAGTTCTTTCTTTTGTTTATCAACACTAGGTCTGGTTCTTGCTGGGATAAGGTGTCCGTTTTTATTTCAAATCCCAGAGTATTTTATGCTTCGTTCTCAAGAACAGATTCTGGTATGCATATACCATTTTGTTGTATGGTCAAAATTTAATTTTTGCATAATTCCCTGTGGGATCACCTTCCCAACCTCGTGGTCTAGTTTTGTTATTCTCGTTGTGCTAGTTTGCTAAATTCGCATAGTATATGGTTTATAGTCTCATCTCTATTACCGCAAAGTCTACATTTACTGTTTTGTTGGACTATCAGTGTTCGCTTTGATGTAGATTTCCATATGGCATTTTTGTGCAACATTATAAGTGATTCAGTTTCTCTTGAGGTTTCCTTTTCTTAACATGTACAACCCGCTCATGGGCACTCTCATTGAAAGCGTCCATATAATTGCTTTTTTCCCATTTTTGTTTTCTAGTTTTTTTCTAATTGTCCATCTATCGTTTCTACTATTGTTGGCCACCATAAGTTGTTGTCTACTCTTTCTTGTATAATCTTCAAGTTGTTGGATTGTAGTTTCTACGCATTCCTCTATGGTTGGCAAGACCTCTTCCCCTTCCTTTCTGACATAATATCTATCTCTATCACCACTAGGATGGGGAGCCTTGTGCGTGGACATAATTTTCGTCTTTGATCAATCTGAGTTCTTCCTTTGTCATTTTGAGAATGGTCCTGAGTATCGTATAATGGTACAGCCCAGGTATTGATTCCTTGATTAGATTCTGCTGTTAAGTTTGGATTCTAGGAGTTTTCTAGTTCTCCTGATATTATTATTTTAACTTTTCTTAATTTCGCTTGCATGATATTGTCCACTTCTAAAAGTCTAGTATTGACTTTCATTTCCTCAAGTGCTTTATAGTTTCCATGGCAGTTTGTAATGTCCATTTTAACTTGGGTTAATGAATGAATCTACTGAATTTCCAGCGTGCGATAACTTGAATTCCACCCATTTGGCCGGCTAGTCTTGAATATTCATTTACTTGGTTATGAAATGAATTCCTACTGAAAATTTGCAGTGATGCCGATTAACGGAATCCACCCAGTTGCCGATAGTCCTGTTATATGTCCAGTTACTTGGGTTTAATGCAAATAATTGTCGACTCGGAAAAGTTGCAAAGCGATTGATTAAAAGGGATTCACAGGTGCGTAGTCTTGTATATGTCCATGTTTTGGTTAATGAAATTGAATTCCTTGAAATTTTGCAGTGTGCGTTAGGGAATCCACCAGTTTGGCCGGCTAGTCTGTTATATGTTCCATGTATGGGTTAATGAAATGAATTCCTACTTGAAAATTTGCCAGTGATGCCGGATTAACGGGAACACCCCAGTTTGGCCGGCTAGTCCTGTATATGTCCATTTACTGGGTTTAATGAAATGAATTCCTACTGAAAATTTGCAGCGATGCCGGATTAACGGGAATCCACCCAGTTTTGGCCGGCTAGTCTTGTATATGTCCATGTTACTTGGGTTTAATGAATGAATTCCTACTGAAAATTTGCAGTGAATGCCGGATAACGGGATACCACCAGTTTGGCCGGCTAGTCTTGTATATGTGATGTTACTTGGGTTTATGAAATGAATTCCTACTGAAAAGTTGCAGTGATGCCGGATTAACGGGAATCCACCCAGTTTGGCGCTAGTCTGTATATGCATGTTACTTGGGTTTAATGAAATTGAATTCCTACTGAAAAATTTGCAGTGATGCCGATTAACGGGAATCCACCCAGTTTGGCCGCTAGTCTTGTATATGTCCATGTTACTTGGGTTTAATGAAATGAATCCTACTGAAAATTTGCAGCGATGCCGGATTACGGAATCCACCATTGGCGGTATGTTATTGGTTTAATGATATGAATTCACTTCCAGTGATGCGGATTATAAAACGGGCCATTTGGCCGCTAGTCTTGTATTATGTCCATGTTCTTGGTGTTTAATGAAATGATTCCTACTGAAAATTTGCAGGATGCCGGATTAACGGGAATCCACCAGTTTGCCGGCTAGTCTGTTTATGTGCATGTTACTTGGGTTTAATGAAAATGAAGTTCCTACTGAAAAATTTTGCAGCGATGCGGATTAACGAATCACCCAGTTTGGCCGACTAGTCTGTATATGTATGTTACTTGGTTTAATGAAATGAATTCCTGCGAAAATTGCAGGATGCCGGATTACGGAATCCCGTTTGGCGGCTAGTCTGTATATGTCCATGTTACTTGGGTTTAATGAAATGAATTCCTACTGAAAATTTGCAGCGATGCCGGGATTAACGGGAACACAGTTTGGCCGGCTAGTCCTGTATATGTCCATGTACTTGGGTTTAATGAGAATTCCTACTGAAAATTTGCAGCGATGCCGGATTAACGGAATCCAGTTGGCCGGTTAGTCTTGTATATGTCCATGTTACTTGGGTTTAATGAAATGAATTCCTACTGAAAATTTGCAGTGATGCGGAATAACGGGATCCTCCACCATTTGGCCGGTTAGTCTTGTATATGTCCATGTTACTTGGGTTAATGAAATGAATTCTACTGTAAAATTTGCAGTGATGCGGATTACGGAATCCACCCAGTTTGGCCGCTAGTCTGTATATGTCCATCGTTACTTGGGTTTAATGATAATTATATTCCTACTGAAAATTTGCAGTGATGCCGAGGATTAACGGAATTCCACCAGTTCTTGGCGGCTAGTCTTGTATATGTCCATGTTACTTGGGTTTAATGAAATGAATTCCTCCTGGAAATTTGCAGTGATGCGGATTAAAGGGAATCCACCCATTTGGCCGGCTAGTCTTGTATATGTCCATGTTACTTGGGTTAAAATGAAATGAATTCTACTGAAATTTGCAGTGATGCGGGTAAGGAATAACATTTGGCCGTTAAGCCTGTATAGTCCATTGTTATTGGGTTAATGAATGAATTCTACTGAAAATTTTTAGCGATGCCGATTAACGGGAATCCACCAGTTTGGCCGGCTAGTCTGTATTATGTCATTTTACTTTGGTTTAATGAAATGAATTCCTATTGAAAATTGCAGCGAGCGGATTAAATCGGAATCACCCATTGGCCGGTGTCTTGTATAGTCCATATTAGTTGGTTTAATGAATGAATTCTACAGAAAATTGCAGCGATGCGGATTAGGAATTCCCTAGTTTGGCCGCTAGTCTGTATATGTCATGTTTATTGGGTTAATGAAGATGAATGTCCCACTGAAAGTGTTGCAGTGATGCCGGATTAAGGGGAATCACCCAGTTTTGGTCGGATAGTCTTGTATATGTCTAGATTATGGGTTAATGAAATGATTCCAAATGAAATTTGCAGTGATGCTGGCGGATTAACGGGAATCCATCCAGTTTGGTCGGAATAGTCTTGTATGTGTCCAGTTACTTGGGTTAAATGAATGATTCTACTGAAATATTGTAGGATCAGATTAACGGGATCCAACAGTTTGGCCGCTTAGTCTTGTAATGTCCATATTTACTTGGGTTTATGAAATGATTCCTATTGAAATTTCAGCGATGCGGATAGACGGGAACTCTAGTTTGGTGATAGTCTTGTATATGTCATGTTATTGGTGTTTAATGAAAGAAGTTCTATGAAATGTAGGATCCAAGATTAAGGGAATCACCTAGTTTGGTCGGTAGTCTTGTATATGTCATTTACTACTTGGGTTATGATGATTCCTATTGAAGAAATTTGCAGCGATGCCGGATTTAACGGGATCCACTAGTTTGGTCGGATAGTCTTGTATATGTCATGTACTTGGTTTAATGAATAATTCATACTGAAAATTTCAGTGATCGGGATTAACGATACACCAGTTTGGCCGTAGTCTGTTATTATGTCGATTTGTACTGTGGGTTTATGAAATGAATCCTACGGAAATTTGCAGCGATGCCGGATTAACGGGAATCCACCCAGTTGGCGGCTAGTGTATATGTCCATGTTACTTGGGTTTAAAATGAAATGATTCCTACTGAAATTTGCAGCGATGCGGATTTAAGGATTCCACTATTTGGCGGCTAGTCT
>CM042143.1:128586916-128596529 GCA_023376005.1 Doryteuthis pealeii | reverse complement strand
AATATGGAATATACAAGAGGGACTAGCCGGCCAAACTGGGTGGATTCCCGTTAATCGGCATCGCTGCAAATTTTCAGTAGGAATTCATTTCATTAAACCCAAGTAACATGGACATATACAAGACTAGCCGGCCAAACTGGGTGGATTCCCGTTAATCCGGCATCGCTGCAAATTTTCAGTAGGAATTCATTTCATTAAACCCAAGTAACATGGACATATACAAGACTACCGGCCAAACTGGGTGGATTCCCGTTAATCCGGCATCGCTGCAAATTTTCAGTAGGAATTCATTTCATTAAACCCAAGTAACATGGACATATACAAGACTAGCCGGCCAAACTGGGTGGATTCCCGTTAATCCGGCATCGCTGCAAATTTTCAGTAGGAATTCATTTCATTAAACCCAAGTAACATGGACATATACAAGACTAGCCGGCCAAACTGGGTGGATTCCCGTTAATCCGGCATCGCTGCAAATTTTCAGTAGGAATTCATTTCATTAAACCCAAGTAACATGGACATATACAAGACTAGCCGGCCAAACTGGTGGATTCCCGTTAATCCGGCATCACTGCAAATTTTCAGTAGGAATTCATTTCATTAAACCCAAGTAATATGGACATATACAAGACTAGCGGCCAAACTGGGGGGATTCCCGTTAATCCGGCATCGCTGCAAATTTTCAGTAGGAATTCATTTCATTAAACCCAAGTAATATGGACATATACAAGACTAGCCGGCCAAACTGGGTGGATTCCCGTTAATCCGGCATCGCTGCAAATTTTCAGTAGGAATTCATTTCATTAAACCCAAGTAACATGGACATATACAAGACTAGCCGGCCAAACTGGGTGGATTCCCGTTAATCCGGCATCGCTGCAAATTTTCAGTAGGAATTCATTTCATTAAACCCAAGTAATATGGACATATACAAGACTAGCCGGCCAAACTGGGGGATTCCCGTTAATCCGGCATCGCTGCAAATTTTCAGTAGGAATTCATTTCATTAAACCCAAGTAACATGGACATATACAAGACTAGCCGGCCAAACTGGGGGATTCCCGTTAATCCGGCATCACTGCAAATTTTCAGTAGGAATTCATTTCATTAAACCCAAGTAATATGGACATATACAAGACTAGCCGGCCAAACTGGGTGGATTCCCGTTAATCCGGCATCGCTGCAAATTTTCAGTAGGAATTCATTTCATTAAACCCAAGTAATATGGACATATACAAGACTAGCCGGCCAAACTGGGTGGATTCCCGTTAATCCGGCATCGCTGCAAATTTTCAGTAGGAATTCATTTCATTAAACCCAAGTAATATGGACATATACAAGACTAGCCGGCCAAACTGGGTGGATTCCCGTTAATCCGGCATCGCTGCAAATTTTCAGTAGGAATTCATTTCATTAAACCCAAGTAACATGGACATATACAAGACTAGCCGGCCAAACTGGGTGGATTCCCGTTAATCCGGCATCGCTGCAAATTTTCAGTAGGAATTCATTTCATTAAACCCAAGTAACATGGACATATACAAGACTAGCCGGCCAAACTGGGTGGATTCCCGTTAATCCGGCATCGCTGCAAATTTTCAGTAGGAATTCATTTCATTAAACCCAAGTAATATGGACATATACAAGACTAGCCGGCCAAACTGGGTGGATTCCCGTTAATCCGGCATCGCTGCAAATTTTCAGTAGGAATTCATTTCATTAAACCCAAGTAACATGGACATATACAAGACTAGCCGGCCAAACTGGGTGGATTCCCGTTAATCCGGCATCGCTGCAAATTTTCAGTAGGAATTCATTTCATTAAACCAAGTAACATGGACATATACAAGACTAGCCGGCCAAACTGGTGGATTCCCGTTAATCCGGCATCGCTGCAAATTTTCAGTAGGAATTCATTTCATTAAACCCAAGTAACATGGACATATACAAGACTAGCCAAACTGGGTGGATTCCCGTTAATCCGGCATCGCTGCAAATTTTCAGTAGGAATTCATTTCATTAAACCCAAGTAACATGGACATATACAAGACTAGCCGGCCAAACTGGGTGGATTCCCGTTAATCCGGCATCGCTGCAAATTTTCAGTAGGAATTCATTTCATTAAACCCAAGTAACATGGACATATACAAGACTAGCCGGCCAAACTGGTGGATTCCCGTTAATCCGGCATCGCTGCAAATTTTCAGTAGGAATTCATTTCATTAAACCCAAGTAACATGGACATATACAAGACTAGCCGGCCAAACTGGGTGGATTCCCGTTAATCCGGCATCGCTGCAAATTTTCAGTAGGAATTCATTTCATTAAACCCAAGTAACATGGACATATACAAGACTATCCGGCCAAACTGGGTGGATTCCCGTTAATCCGGCATCGCTGCAAATTTTCAGTAGGAATTCATTTCATTAAACCCAAGTAACATGGACATATACAAGACTAGCCGGCCAAACTGGGTGGATTCCCGTTAATCCGGCATCGCTGCAAATTTTCAGTAGGAATTCATTTCATTAAACCCAAGTAACATGGACATATACAAGACTAGCCGGCCAAACTGGTGGATTCCCGTTAATCCGGCATCGCTGCAAATTTTCAGTAGGAATTCATTTCATTAAACCCAAGTAATGGACATATACAAGACTAGCCGGCCAAACTGGGTGGATTCCCGTTAATCCGGCATCGCTGCAAATTTTCAGTAGGAATTCATTTCATTAAACCCAAGTAACATGGACATATACAAGACTAGCCGGCCAAACTGGGTGGATTCCCGTTAATCCGGCATCGCTGCAAATTTTCAGTAGGAATTCATTTCATTAAACCCAAGTAACATGGACATATACAAGACTAGCCGGCCAAACTGGGTGGATTCCCGTTAATCCGGCATCGCTGCAAATTTTCAGTAGGAATTCATTTCATTAAACCCAAGTAACATGGACATATACAAGACTAGCCGGCCAAACTGGGTGGATTCCCGTTAATCCGGCATCACTGCAAATTTTCAGTAGGAATTCATTTCATTAAACCCAAGTAACATGGACATATACAAGACTAGCCGGCCAAACTGGGTGGATTCCCGTTAATCCGGCATCACTGCAAATTTTCAGTAGGAATTCATTTCATTAAACCCAAGTAACATGGACATATACAAGACTAGCCGGCCAAACTGGGTGGATTCCCGTTAATCCGGCATCGCTGCAAATTTTCAGTAGGAATTCATTTCATTAAACCCAAGTAACATGGACATATACAAGACTAGCCGGCCAAACTGGGTGGATTCCCGTTAATCCGGCATCCTGCAAATTTTCAGTAGGAATTCATTTCATTAAACCCAAGTAACATGGACATATACAAGACTAGCCGGCCAAACTGGGTGGATTCCCGTTAATCCGGCATCGCTGCAAATTTTCAGTAGGAATTCATTTCATTAAACCCAAGTAACATGGACATATACAAGACTAGCC
This sequence comes from Doryteuthis pealeii, assembly GCA_023376005.1. Taxonomy (NCBI): domain Eukaryota; kingdom Metazoa; phylum Mollusca; class Cephalopoda; order Myopsida; family Loliginidae; genus Doryteuthis; species Doryteuthis pealeii. The sequence goes on along the minus strand of CM042143.1, from coordinate 128,593,050 downwards.
GGCCAAACTGGGTGGATTCCCGTTAATCCGGCATCGCTGCAAATTTTCAGTAGGAATTCATTTCATTAAACCCAAGTAACATGGACATATACAAGACTAGCGGCCAAACTGGGTGGATTCCCGTTAATCCGGCATCCTGCAAATTTTCAGTAGGAATTCATTTCATTAAACCCAAGTAACATGGACATATACAAGACTAGCCGGCCAAACTGGGTGGATTCCCGTTAATCCGGCATCGCTGCAAATTTTCAGTAGGAATTCATTTCATTAAACCCAAGTAACATGGACATATACAAGACTAGCCGGCCAAACTGGGTGGATTCCCGTTAATCCGGCATCGCTGCAAATTTTCAGTAGGAATTCATTTCATTAAACCCAAGTAACATGGACATATACAAGACTAGCCGGCCAAACTGGGTGGATTCCCGTTAATCCGGCATCACTGCAAATTTTCAGTAGGAATTCATTTCATTAAACCCAAGTAACATGGACATATACAAGACTAGCCGGCCAAACTGGGTGGATTCCCGTTAATCCGGCATCGCTGCAAATTTTCAGTAGGAATTCATTTCATTAAACCCAAGTAACATGGACATATACAAGACTAGCCGGCCAAACTGGGTGGATTCCCGTTAATCCGGCATCGCTGCAAATTTTCAGTAGGAATTCATTTCATTAAACCCAAGTAACATGGACATATACAAGACTAGCCGGCCAAACTGGGTGGATTCCCGTTAATCCGGCATCACTGCAAATTTTCAGTAGGAATTCATTTCATTAAACCCAAGTAACATGGACATATACAAGACTAGCCGGCCAAACTGGGTGGATTCCCGTTAATCCGGCATGCTGCAAATTTTCAGTAGGAATTCATTTCATTAAACCCAAGTAACATGGACATATACAAGACTAGCCGGCCAAACTGGGTGGATTCCCGTTAATCCGGCATCCTGCAAATTTTCAGTAGGAATTCATTTCATTAAACCCAAGTAACATGGACATATACAAGACTAGCGGCCAAACTGGGTGGATTCCCGTTAATCCGGCATCCTGCAAATTTTCAGTAGGAATTCATTTCATTAAACCCAAGTAACATGGACATATACAAGACTAGCCGGCCAAACTGGGTGGATTCCCGTTAATCCGGCATCCTGCAAATTTTCAGTAGGAATTCATTTCATTAAACCCAAGTAACATGGACATATACAAGACTAGCCGGCCAAACTGGGTGGATTCCCGTTAATCCGGCATCGCTGCAAATTTTCAGTAGGAATTCATTTCATTAAACCCAAGTAACATGGACATATACAAGACTAGCCGGCCAAACTGGTGGATTCCCGTTAATCCGGCAAATTTTCAGTAGGAATTCATTTCATTAAACCCAAGTAACATGGACATATACAAGACTAGCCGGCCAAACTGGGTGGATTCCCGTTAATCCGGCATCGCTGCAAATTTTCAGTAGGAATTCATTTCATTAAACCCAAGTAAAATGGACATATACAAACTGCCAAATGGAAACTATAAAAGCACTTGATGGAAATGAAAGGTACAAATACTAAGGACTTTTAGAAGTGGACAATATCATGCAAGCGGAAATTAAAGGAAAAGTTAAAATATATATATATCAGGAGAACTAGAAAACTCCTAGAATCCAAACTTAACAGCAGGAATCTAATCCAAGGAATCAATACCTGGGCTGTACCCATTATACGATACTCAGGACCATTCTCAAAATGGACAAAGGAAGAACTCAGATTGATCAAAGGACGAGAAAATTATGTCCATGCACAAGGCTCCCCACCCTAGTGGTGATAGAGATAGATTATATGTGTCAAGAAAGGAAGGGGAAGAGGTCTTGCCAACATAGAGGAATGCGTAGAAACTACAATCCAACAACTTGAAGATTATACAAGAAAGAGTAAAGACAAACAACTTATGGTGGCCAACAATAGTAGAAACGATAGATGGACAATTAGAAAAACAACTAGAAAACAAAAATGGGAAGAAAAGCAATTATATGGACGCTTCAAATGAGAGGTTGCCCATGAGCGGGTTGTACATGGTTAAGAAAAGGAAACCTCAAAAGAGAAACTGAATCACTTATAATTGTTGCACAAAATAATGCCATATGGAAATACTACATCAAAGCGAAACACTGATAGGTCCCAACAAAACAGTAAATGTAGACTTTGCGGTAATAGAGATGAGACTATAAACCATATACTATGCGAATTTAGCAAACTAGCACAACGAGAATACAAAACTAGACACGACTGGGTTGGGAAGGTGATCCACAGGGAATTATGCAAAAAATTAAATTTTGACCATACAACAAAATGGTATATGCATAAACCAGAATCTGTTCTTGAGAACGAAACGCATAAAATACTCTGGGACTTTGAAATAAAAACGGATCACCTTATCCCAGCAAGAAGACCAGACCTAGTGTTGATAAACAAAAAAGAAAGAACTTGTCAACTGGTAGATTTTGCAGTGCCAGCAGATCACAGTGTGAAGTTAAAGGAAAATGAAAAAATGGACAAATACCTCGACCTTGACAGAGAACTGAAAAAGTTATGGAATATGAAGGTCAAAGTTATACCAATTGTAGTTGGTGCACTTGGAACAGTCCCAAAAGGATTAGAAAAGGGTTTGGAAAGTTTGGATATCAGAGGAAGGGTTGATACCATTCAGAACACTGCGCTGCTGCAATCTGCCAGAATACTCAGAAGAGTCCTGGAGACCCGAGGAGACTTGCTGTCACTCAGACTCCAGTGAAAGACCATCAGCTAATGCTGATGTGAAAATTCAAAAGGAGTAAATAATAATAATAATAATAATAATAATAATAATAATAATAAGAAGAAGAAGAAGAAGAAGAAGAAGAAGAAGTAGTACATGATTAGATATTAGAATTTTGTTGAACATAACACTCTCAGCTGTTCCATCGACCACGCCTATCAAATGCGTAGTTATTTTGGAGATATTCATTCCAATAAATTATTCTGAAAAAAAACTTTATGTAGGAAAAAGATTGCCTGCCTAAGCTGTTTCGATTCTTTACTCCCCCCACCACTTCCCTCTCACAAAATTTACCAACAGAACGTCAAGTCCTTGGCAAATGTAGACCTTACATACAAAAGAATGGATCCCCTAATGAGGCTAGCGCATGACGCTATGATTTAAAATCTAAATACTGATGTCTCTTAGCACAAAACTTAGGTGTACGTAAATTTCAGTCTCTCATTCATAGGATTGTTTCGTTATAAAACAACCTTTTCTACCAAGAATGAAAAGTCTTCTATCCAGAAACTCTTAGTGGAAATGTATTTTTCTAACTTAACTTAGTTTAACAATGTTACGTATAAAAGAAATAAGAAAATGTCCTTTTTATTTTAAATAAATCTTTTACCAAAGTCAAATTTTCGTTATTTAACTAAAGTTCCATTTAATTAGAATTTGTTAAAGTTTTTTTGTTTTGTTTTTTATCTGAACATGAATGACACGATATGTTTTTCTCACTTAAAAATAAAACATGAGTCTCTTGTTTTCTTTAACAATACTTGTTCTTCATTTACAGATTTCAAATGAAGCGGAGGATGAGAAATAAACAAAGAATAGAAAAGACTTTACATGATCATTGTTACTAAACTCATATTTCATATTAAACATGCAACTAAACACAGAAACGAATTATTACTTTTATTGGATCTGTTATGGTTGAAGTTATTTCACATCATTTAAAACAAACATGGAAAATCACATGCAACAATGTACAGAGGGGGGAAGTTAATTTAATTCATAGGCCATTTGATTGTATTACATATATATATATATATATATATATATGTGTGTGTGTGTGTGTGTGTGTGTGTGTGTATTATAGTCCTCCAAAATCATTGTATTTTGACGTATCACCTCTCTCCAGTGTAGCTAGGCTTTGCTGACTACCTCAAGCCGGGAGCGAAACACGACTGGTTTTTCCTCAGTCAGATTCCCTAATGCCTCGGCCATCAGCACCTACTAGCATGAAGCATAATTTTTACTGATAAATACATACATAGGTATATATATTTTTCGGTCGCTTAGAGAGCTCATATACGTAAATAACAGAGTCTTGTGAATACGGTGACCGTCAGCTAAATCATTTTCCAAAGAGCTCTACCAGGTTTGAGAGCATATCCACAGACACCGTGTTTCGACGTACCATGTCAGTGTGGCCAGACTTAGCAGGCTACCTCCAGCTGAGAGAGAAACACGTATATATATATATATATATATATGTATAAGTGTGTGTGTGTGTGTGTGTTATATAGCCGCGTTTCGTTTGGTATCTTATATACTTATCTTGAATACTTAGTTTTATGTTCTGAGTAGATCTGGGAAGCTCTTATTTTATCTGCGTAGTTGTATCTTATATTCTGTATTTTCTATCTTCACCGTTATCTGGATCTGTAATGGTAGATGTTATTCTGGATCTGGGTTCAATTTTGAGTGGTTTCTTGACTTGATCTGATAAGTCTTCTGTCTCTTGTTCCGATGTATAATTTTTAGTAAACGAACACAATACTTTGTTGTTTTTCTTAGAGCTCATATTTCCATAATGACTTGTAAAAAGTTCAAATTTGATGAGCCCTGCTTCTATTTCTTTTGTAACATTTGTCTGGCTAGTGTTAAAGATCTTTGTACAAGGGGAGATAATCAACTATTTCGTAAATAACAATTCAAATAAACCAATGATTCCGGTTTGATTTTTCTTTACCTACTGAATTTACTGAGTCACTGTATACATAATGATTAAATTGAATGACATATTTAACTTATTTCTTATATATTTCTTATATCAGAGGTTAGATAAACATCTTGTTTTTCAAAATAAAACGCAAAAGAATGTTATTTTTAGCCGCAAGAAAATATCTTCAGTTAAATATTAAATAAAGCAGATAATTTTTATGGGCTAAACAAGCAAGTAAACATATTAAGATGGAGATTTTTCTAAAAATACAAAAAGTTGTCTTATTTATTTCCGGATTGTATATAAGATTTTCCTTTAATGTTTTATTTATTTTTCCACTTCAAAAATACAGAGGGAAACATCGCGAAGATTTTGCATGGCGTAAAATCACAATAAAATAATTCCTTTCATAAAAGATTAAAGTAATAATGGTATAGATTTGTCAAGTATTATATGGGTTCGTTGTGTATGTGTGTATGTGTGTGTATGTATGTGTATGTGTGTGTGCGTGTATATGTGTGTGCATGTGTGCCTCGCTTGCTTTCGTGCAAAAACTACATGGACCGGGTTAGCTCAGTCGGTAGAGCGTTCGGCTAGAAGCCACAAGGTTCCTAGTTCGATACCGGCCCTCGCCAACTCAGCGTATGAGTAGCATAGTGATCTGTGCGGTAAATTAAAGAGCTGATGGTAGGTGTGGCGCTCCATCTCAGACGCTAAAATAATCTCCTTGGTCTAGCGCTAGTGAAAAGGGGATAGACTCCCTCGCTGTCAGGCTGATACCGACATTAGGCCGCCCCGACGACTTTACATAGACACGCGCACACAGGTACATACAGGTAGAGCACCACACCGACCGCCAGTTTCCCACTTTACCGCACAGATCAGATTACCAAATATGTGCTCCTCATACGCTGCGTTTGCAGGGACCGGTATCGAACTTAGAACCTTGCGATTCCAAAGCAGGTGTTCCACCGACTGAGCTAAACCGGACCCATTTTCTATAATAAGCAGGTAGAACCATCTGACATCATATTTAATGAAAGAGCATTTGGCGTATGTATCAATATTTAAAACAGCTGGATAGAGTCTAGTGATGCGCCGTTGGTTTATGTTCAAGGCAGAAAAATGATATGCGAAAAAACAATCGTTTCGATAAAAAGAAAAAACGTTAAATAAAAATGCGGCAAATAGAGCAGAATAAAAACTGAAGTATTTTTACTTCCCAGACTCTTAGTCTCCGATGATTGGCTGTTTCATGCGTTTTTGATAGGCAAGCGTCAGCCACGTGATTTTAGGAGTTTTTTTTTTTCTTCATCAACCTCTTGTCTATTGATTGTGTTTTTTTTTACCGCATTAAACTGACCTTCTCAGAAGATACATATAGTGTGAGGTAAGA